>SOPI01000354.1:0-258748 GCA_021307395.1 Trypanosoma vivax
TGCGTCTGCTTTCCTTTTGCCGTCTGTCGTCTGCGTCGCGTTTCCATTCGCGCGCTTGTGTTGATCAATTCGGGTGCGGGCGACGAGTTCGCGTGTGCTTCCCTTTGGTTGCTTCTTCGTTGTTCTTTACGCGGGTTCCGGTGCGACGCCACATTCGTCCCAACCGCTGGCGTTTCCGGCGCGCCGTGCATGCTTGTGCCCGCTGCGCGCGCGTTCTTCGTAAGCGACCGCGTGCGTGGCCGTCGAGTCGCCTCTGCTTGTGGATCTTGCCGCCGCACGCCGTCCGGCCGAGCGTCTGTCGGCGGAGCGTCTTTGCGAACCGCGCGGAAGGCACGCGACAAGCCGCAGCGGGGCCGCGCTCAACGGCAGCAGAAGGCGCGTCGCTGGCCAACGGCGCTCGCCACGGCTGCAGCGACATCCGCCGCGCGGTGTGGCGGCACGGATCAACGCAGCGCGCGGTCCCTCACGTTGTAGAAAAGAGGCATGGCGTGGGCGCATGGACGCACGGGTTGGCAGCAAGGGGCGTGCAGCGGGGCGAACGGCGGGGCGGCACAGGGCAAAGGAGGCAGGTAAATAGGAAACATGCTGCGCCAGCTTCGCGTCGCCGCGTGGCTGCTTTGCGCGGCGCTCTGCACGCGCGTTGGGAGGGGCTGGCGCGACAAAGGGACAGACAGCAGCAGACTTCCTGGTGCTGTGCCGCGCCAAGCGCGCAGCGGACGAGGCAGTGCTTGCAGCGACGGGCGCGGCGGTCAGAGTGGCGCGCTGCAGGGACGCACTTTGGCAGGCTGAGAAGGAGCACGTGTCGGACGGGTCGTGGGACGAGGTGAACACGACAAACGCCGCGCAACTGGCGGGAGCGACTCGCGCCCCGAGTGCGACGCGTGGCGCTGGTCGGCGGAGGCGGCGAGCGGCGCAGCAGAGGTAAAGAAACTGGCGGCTGAAGCGGTGCTGGCAGGCGCGGACACCGAGGAAAGAGAAAAGGCAACAGGGGAGCTGTTCAAAACGACGATGGGAGGCAGCACCTCGAAACACGGGATGGGGAAAGCGGAACGCCGGCCAGTGCCTGTCCTCCGACATGATGTGGCTGTGCAACAGCGCCGGCGACGGCTCGGCCAACACGCGATGGTTCTTGACCGGCACCAGAACGCACCGTGCACGCCCGCAGGAAACTTGGCGAAACTGGGCGTCACAGAAACATCGGCACCTCACAGAACGCATGCATGGAAAGAGATGGAAACAGGAGGATCCGGGGCCGAGGCTGCAAACCTGGCGGCAAACTGGCACATCGTAAAGACGATCTGCGACGCGTTAATTCCGGTGGCAAGCCAAAACGAGCCTCGAGCAAAAAGACAACACAGCACTGGGCTTGGTAGCCGGAAAGCTCGCACGCGCCATGGACGATTTCAGCAAAGCACTGCACGTTGACGACGACACCACAGCAGCCAACGTCCACGCACTGGGTGCAGCAAGCAGCGGAGGGAACGGGGGCTGCACGGGCACCACCGGAGGCTCGGACAGCAGCGCGTGCGTCGGCTACGACACAATACTCGCCAACACGCGGGACCTCACAAAAATACCGTGGTTCGCGAAACTGAAGCAGATTGAACAAAAGCTGGCTTCGCTCGCGGCTGTGGAGCAGCAGTGCGCGGCAGCAGAACGAAATGCACGGCACGCGAGCGAAAGACGAAAGAGGCGTGCGAGCCAACGGGCTGAGGAAACAGCCAACGAAGCCATGAGGAAAAGTGCACAAGGCGCAAACACGCCCGCGGAAAAAGCACAAGGCACAGCGAAACTGGACAGCAAGGGCGGGCAAACAGCAGGCACAGGCGACAAGACACAGGCAGCAACAGGAGAAGCCTGCAATGAGGCGCACCCGCGGTGGCACGCAGGCACCCGCACATGCGGTGACGAAGCAAACACAGCAACAGACAACACCGTGCGCACACCAAACGTGCTAGGCTCTTTGGCAACGCTGGCAACAGCATTGGCGGCAACGACGCGCAAAGACGTGCGGGCCAAGTGAACAACACAAAAGAAAGGCAGAGGAAGGCAGACGACACTTGTCTTGAAGCGGGTGGTGAAAGTGAAGACGCACACGCCATCACGGATGGATAAGCAGGAACACACGATCAAGGCGCAGACTTTCTTGGTGCAACACTGCGGCAAGCACACTGAGGAACAAGGGAAAGGAAAGGACAGGTGCACAGCAGCAGAAAAAAATAGGGAGGGAAAAAAAGCAGGGCACTCAGCAAGGAACACGGAAGGCAGGAATGCAATTGGCACACGGCGACGCTGCCGCACAATGTCTGCGCGACGCGTGCGGTGGGTGCGCAACTGCACACGAAAGCAGCAAGCGGCAGAGGGCCGACTGAATAAGGGCAACGTGCGAGGCGATATGGCAGCGGGGCCAAACGCAGCGGAACAAACAACAGACATGACACACAACAGGACGCCACAGCACGCACGGGCGGACACAAAAGGCGTGGACAGGCATGCGAACTAAAGAGCAGAGAAGAAGGGGAGACGGAAAGCAAAGACATGCACAGCGACTTCGGGAAGCACGGCCCAAGGGAACAAGGAGGGGAGCACACGGCAAGGACGACGCTGGCACCTGCGCGAGCCGCGAATGCGAACACACAGGGCGAAAGCACTGGAAGGGAAGAACACGGCCGTGAAAATGGCACCCGCTGGTGGCACGCGAATTCGCACAGAACACGTGCATCGAGCACACAAGCACGGAAGCAACAAGCCACAAGTAACACGCAAAAAAAGCGCAGCAAAAGAGCGACGGCCGCACAAGGCAACATCTGCAGAAAGACAAAGAAGGAAAAAAACAGGCACCAAAGGCCGGCACACTTGGAGGCCGACAGCGGCACACAGCATGCAAAACCGCACACGCTGCAGAGAAACGCGGCGAACGAAACAGAAACAGAAAAAGAGCCAAGACCGAAGGACAGCAGTGGACCCGCGAAAAGAAAGGAAGGTTAGAAGCCGCAGGCGCAGCGGGCCACGCAGCGAGCACAATCAGGCGAAACAAAAAAAAAAAGGGAAGACACGCAAACACAAAAAAGGACACACCGAACAAAGGAACAGCGCGAAAGCAGCGCAAATGGACCTGTGCGAGGGTGCGGTGCGGTGGGGCACGGACCCGCTTAATGAACACCACTCCGCGGAAATAAAGGCAACGCACGCAAGGACGAAAAGCAGAGGAAAATGACAAGAGAGGGAAGATGAACAGGAAGAGGCGCAGGAAAGCAAGAAACGCTTGGGCAAGTCGCAGACAAAAACGACAAGGGGACCAGGAACAAAAAGGAACACACTGTCTCCACGCGCCCCGCACACTGCAGCTGGACAGAAGGAAAGAGTGAAAGATGCAACAGCAACGCGGAGGATGCGCGAGGAAGCCACTTGCCTCCGCTGACGCGGAAAGAGGAACGAGTACGGCAGAACGAAGACGGACAAAAGACGGACAAAAGGCGGAAAAGGAAGGTAAAAAGAAGGAGAGGGAGAGGGAGAGGGGAAAAGGAGAGAAGGCGCAAGGGAAAAACAGGGGAAACCAAGAAAAGGGCCGGAACCGAGAAGAGAAAAAGGAGTTGGCACACGATGAAAGGAAAAGGAAAAAAAAAAAATAAAACAAGGGCAGCAGGACAAAAAATAAAGCACGAACGCATGCTTTAGGTTTTTTATTTTATTTTGCAAAAAGTCGCGAACCATGGCGCGCCACTTAAAAAATAAAAAAAAATTAAACTAAAAAAGACAAAATATAAACTACAAAGTAAAAATAAACTTCGGCAAGCCTTCGCCTTTTGACCTTCCCCTCTCACATGAAAAGCCTCTAATTTTTCCAAGCTTGGGCAGAAACAGGAATTACGAGAAAAAATTTCGCAAAAAAGAAAAAGAAGAAAAATAAAAGAAAATAGCAAAAATAGCAATAACTGACTGGAAAAACTAAAAAAATCTTGACTTCAGAAAACAACAAAAGAAAAAAGATAGAAAACAAAAAGTGCATTGTTTACCTTTAGCTTTCCTATTTTTTGGAATGTGCTTCCTATCAAAAAAAATAAATTATTTTTTTTTTTATTTTCATAGTGTCATTAATTGTCTCGTCCTGCGCAACACCGACGGCTCGCTATCCGACTCTGCAAAACAGAAGGTAACGGCGAACGCAACCCCAAAACCCATCCTCGCTTCACACAGCGGAACTGCGAAGCAGATTACCCTGGTTGTCGAGTCTTCATCCCGGACACGATGCCGCATGCCTTTTGCAGTGCACTCCCCAACCCGCTTCGCTGTCGCAGACATCGGGTAGGTGATATCCATACCCGCAGGCGAGCGATGTCTTTTTACGGCTCGAGCAGTTCTCAACTCTGCTTCATCAGGTGCGGCCGCGACTGGGCTTTCCAGCTTGAAGATTTTCTTTAGGAATGTGGCCAGGTGCGCGCTGAACAACAAATCCCACGCTCCCCAGGTCTTCCAGTCTGTTCTTCCTCCTTGGCTCTCGCAAGCTGGGTCGTCCCAGTAGGTGCGCTGCAGACTCCTTGCTCTCCACCTTCATTGAGTTGTGCCTGGCCTCTCGTTTCGGCCGCCCGTTGCTCGACCACAGGTGCATTGTGAGGCACGCTTTGAGCGCACACCTCATTGGGCAGTATAGGCAGCGGAGTGATCGTTGCAGGAGAAGTGACACCGCCACTGTACCGTCCTTCTTCCCCGCTTCATTGTCGTACTTTTTCTATGACGCGTCCGCGCATTGCAAACCAGCAAGCACCACGGGATGTACGCGCTGCCGCACCCGCCATACACCTAGTCCCCTCCTTTTCCCTCTTCCTCTGCCTGGAGCCAGCAGTGAACGGGGGCGACGCCGCGCCTTGTGCCCGTTCACGTTCCCGTTCTGTGGTGTGTCCAGTGGCCCGCGCCACTCACCCTGCGTTTCGCCTCTGCTCTCGGTTCCTTTCACTCGAGTGTCGCGCGCGGCCGAGGACGCGATGACTCGGCTGTGCCCGGATGCTTCATCAGCATGCGCCGCAGCCTCCGCCTATAGTGGCACTCCTCGCTGCACATGGCACTCGCTCCGCTAACAGGGTTCGCCACCACCTCCGCGCGCTTCCGAGTTTATGCTAGATGTTGCTTAAAACGCGTGCCTCTTGAGTCATGCCTTGCCCTTGAGGACGCGATGGCACTGCTGGCATGAAAAGTTCTTGCTCCTCCGCTCCTTCTTTGCTGTCCCACCATCACTCACAGGTGCGTCTTGAGCCTCCTTAGGTCCTCTCGATAGCGCGCGTACCGTGTTCTTCTCTAACATTCGTCTCCGCAGCCACTCGTGCGCTGTAGACTTCCTCGCGCACCACAGGCACGCGACCATGTTTTCGTCATCTGCCTTGGGCTCTTCCCCGCCCCGCTTCGGACGTTCCTCGACAGTTGGCACCACATCCGGAGGTTGCGTTGTCATGTCCTCCACGAGTCTCCCCCGCCGCTCAAAGTCCTCCCGGCACACGTGACAGTTGGTTCTTTTCGTGTTCGCCACTGTCACGCGTCTAGCCTTCGCGGTCAGTGCCGATGCTCAGTCTCTCTCCAGACAATGTTTTTTCACTAGCTGCACTCCACCGCTCCGCTGACCCGCACGAACCATGTTGCACAACGGCCACACAATCGGTGCGCCTTGCACTGTTGCTATCCCAAGGTCGGGTGCGTTCGTGTTGTCTGCCACTGTCACTCGCGAAGGGTCTTCCTCTGCTGCGGCACCCCCCGCGTCCTGCGCGCTGCAGCACCTGCACCTTAGCTGGTCCGTCTTGCGTGCGCCCCCCCTATGTACCCACCCGAAATGCTTCGACGTTGCTCTTCCGTACTGCGCCAATGACGACGCGCCCAGACAAACTTCCTCGGAGTGCTTTTGGCGCTCACCGGACGTGACCGAGTAGCGCACTGCGATGCGCGCGTCGCATCCTACCCTCCTCAAAGCCCCTGCACATCTCGTCCCGCACCTCCTGCTCCACCCCAGTGGCGACATCAGTGGTCCACGCCGGATGTGACTGCCGCTTCGCGTGCCCCTGCTCAGCTGCCTTGTCCGCTGCCTCGGTGCGTGGCACACCGCAGTGCGAAAACACGAACTGGACGTTGACAGACACGCGCAGCCGCACAATGCGCAGTATGACGTCCCAAGTGTGTCTCAGCATCTCGTTCTCCACTCCTGCAGGGCCAGTGTTCAACGCCACCAGCGGCGACAGCGTGCTTTTGAATGCCACCACCCGTGTTCTGTGTGTCTTACCCAGCTCAACGCCGCCCGCAAGCCTCTTCAAGCCTCTTTCCATCGCCACACATTCCGCACGGTAGCTGCAGGCAAGCGGCCCATTCCCCAGCACCACCTCCTCACGCCAACCAACCTTCCGAGACACCAGCGCTCCAGTCCCTGACGAAGCAACCACGACCACAGACACGTCTGTTCACACCTGACAGTCAAAGCCACTGAACCGCCGCACGCGCCCAGTAGTGTGCACCTGCCTGTCCTTCTCAGGTGCGTCCGCCTTTAGGCCTGTCGCAGTGGGGCTGTTGAAGTGGACACGCCTAGCCAGCTGCAACATCGCTGCTTCCTGGTCTTTTTCGGGGCTATCAATGGTTGTGTGCAAGTGCTGCGCCTTCGCAAGCCTGCCGTGGATCGGGTGCTCAAGCGGGAAGACGCTGCCCGCCACTTTCGCATGCACTGGACCTTTGCCCTTCAATCGCAGGTAATATTCCGACGCTCTCCGATGTGCCACCGCGTTGTTCGGCTGCAGCCGCGCCTCGCGCAGGGCATCCTCCATGTTTGCAGCTTTTGGAATGCCTGCCACTATGTGTGCCGTCTGTGTCTGAACCCTTTCCGGCCGCTCGCGATCCGACAGCGAAGTGTCGAACCACCATGACGCGACGCCGTAGCACCTCTTGGTCTGCGCCAGCGCCAGGCAAAATGGGCGCATCCTCTCCCTAGCCGGTTCCCACTCAGGCGATGCCACTGCTCTGAGCTGCAAGAGTCGTGCGTATGGCGCCGCTTTCATTCACATCACATTGCTGGTCTGCCCCTTGCGCGGCTGCATGGCGAGCCCAAGCGGCTTCGGCGTGCGCCCCTCCTTCAGTGCAGTCCCTCACACTTTCAGGCTCAAAAGCTTCGCTCCCCGCGCACCGAATGGCGTGCACTCAGTCTTCTCCGCCGACACCTCCATGCAGTACCTCGCCGAACAGCTCGTGATGCATTCCAACCCCTGCTGGATGGTCTGCTGGATTTCACTCAAATCAGCGCGTGTACGCACAACCGCGAGGTCGTCCGCAAAGAAACCATTCTGCAGCCCAGGGATGCACTTGAGACGCTCGCTCAGCGAATCCACCGTGACAATGAACAGCGACGGTCCCAGCACGGACCCTTGAGGGACACCACGCGTGAGGCTGACATCCTCCGACAACACGTTTTTCACCCTCACCTTCGCCGTGCGTCCCTTCAGAAACAAAGCGACCCACGCCACCAGTCGCTTTTACACGGCAAAGGACAGTAGTCCCTTGACAATGCAGCCGTGATCCACGGAGAAAAAGGCACGCGCATAGTCAATGAACACCGCCGCCGTCTTCTCGCCACCTTTCCTTCGCCGCACAGCCCTTGTCGCCTGCATGAGCGTATCTAGCGTCGAGCGCGCCGGTTTGTGCCCTGCTCTGCGTGGCTGCAGCTTGTCCTCGTCGCAATCCCTAACGCGGCGCGCCTTGATGCGTTCCATCAGCTTGCACATCGTGCTCGTGAGCGTCACCGGCCGAAAAGACGCCACGCTGCTTTGTGCCGTCTCTGTTTGCAGCGGCGGGTCTATGATTGTCTGCCTCCACTTGGTTGGCACCTTCCCCGTGCGCAAGCTGTAGTCGAACACACGCAAGATGCACCTCTTCGCTACCCTGCCTAGCCGCCTCAGCTCCTCACAGTGGATCTCATCATCGCCCGGTGCCGTGCCAGAAGACGACGCACGCAACGCGACATCCAGCTCGGCCTCGGAGTAAAAAATTTTGTATTAAAACTTCCCAAGTTTAAATGACGCCCTTTTTCTTTTCTGCTTCGCATGTGCCTCTTTCTTTTGCTTTCGTCTCGTGCTTCGTGGCCGCTCCTCCTCCACTTCTTCCGGTTCTTTTGGCATCTACGCCCCTGCGTGTACAATCCCATTCGCTGACTGGTTCCGCAAGCTCCGGGTGAAAAGGTGTGTTCTAGTCACCTCGGAAACAAATATCTTGTGAGGCCTTCCTCTGCCAACGACCTTCTTTGCTTGACATGTTGCCGTGAGAAAGCTCGAACGCAATGGCCCCGCGCCGACGATTGATGAAGCAATAACCTGCCTGGTGATGTTTCTTGCGCTCCATGCGGTTACTGCGCTCCCGCTGCCATTTCCTGCCTGCCTGTGTTTGCGGTCGAATGTCTCGTGCCTTTCGTCACTCGCAACCCACTTCCTGCGCACTCCGCAAGAAACCGCATTCCAAGGACCATCAAAACGCATTTCTCTTTCCGTTTGCGTTCTCGCCTCTTCCCCCGTGCCTGCTTGTTCGTTGTCGCGTCGTTGCCATTCGGTTATCTCAACGTTTTCTCTTGCTTTCCTTGCGGGCCACATCGCCCCCTGCCATGCAAAAGTCGCTCATCAAGCTTTTTTGCGTTGTGTGCTCGCGCGCATCTTCATTTGTCTCTCTGCCTTTCCTTCGTTGTCCTAAGGCTCCGCATCGCGTGCTTCTCCTTGTCACCTTCGCTCTTCCTCCTGTTTGTGTCTTTGCGTCTCCTTGCTTGCGAGCAAGCTCGACGCCGCACGACCTCAAAGGCTCGGCACCTGCGTCCCGCTGCCAAGCCTGTCCTTGGTGTCCCTTGTGTCTTTGTGTCTGCGTTGCCTGCCTCGCCTTTCCGCGACAGAGGCGCGCGAGTAAGTTTTTCGCACCCCGTTCAGGACGCGCGTGTCTCGTGCTGTCGTGGCGGCAATGCGGCGTGCAAGTCCACGCACGCGTTGTGGCTCCCGCTCTTCCTCTCGGCTTCTTCTCCACACTTCCCGTTGTTTGCTGTGTTGTGACGGTTGGTGCCCGTCAATTCAGTCTCCGTGTTCCATCAGTGCCCGCCTGCGGTGTACTTCTGTTGCCTTTCCTCGTTTCCTTTCGCCTTTGCGCGGAGGCGTGTCTGTCTTGCACTCCGCGTCTGTGCGTGCGTCTCCGCGACCGAGGTTTTTCCCCACTGCTCTTTCCGTCCTTGTCCACTCACACACACGAGGGGACACGCCGCGCTCGCACTTCCCGCCTGGCGTTGGCCGCGCGCACTGCCACCTTCGTTTCTCACGCGCACCTTCCGCTCCTGTTCGGCCTTTCCGCCTCGCGCGACCTCGCGCGTCTTGTTTGTGTGTTTCTTGTCACCCTCGCTTGTGTGCGTCTGCTTTCCTTTTGCCGTCTGTCGTCTGCGTCGCGTTTCCATTCGCGCGCTTGTGTTGACCAATTCGGGTGCGGCCGACGAGTTCGCGTGTGCTTCCCTTTGGTTGCTTCTTCGTTGTTCTTTACGCGCGGGTTCCGGTGCGACGCCACATTCGTCCCAACCGCTGGCGTTTCCGGCGCGCCGTGCATGCTCGTGCCCGCTGCGCGCGCGTTCTTCGTAAGCGACCGCGTGCGTGGCCGTCGAGTCGCCTCTGCTTGTGGATCTTGCCGCCGCACGCCGTCCGGCCGAGCGTCTGTCGGCGGAGCTCCTGTCGGCGGAGCGTCTTTGCGAACCGCGCGGAAGGCACGCGACAAGACGCAGCGGGGCCGCGCTCAACGGCGAAAGAAGGCGCGTCGCTGGCCACCGGCGCTCGCCACGGCTGCAGCGACATCCGCCGCGCGGTGGTGGCGGCACGGATCAACGCAGCGCGCGGTCCCTCACGTTGTAGAGAAGAGGCATGGCGTGGGCGCATGGACGCACGGGTTGGCAGCAAGGGGCGTGCAGCGGGGAGCGAACGGCGGGGCGGTACAGGGCAAAGGAAGCAGGTAAATAGGAAGCATGCTGCTCCAGCTTCGCGTCGCCGCGTGGCTACTTTGCGCGGCGCTCTGCACGCGCGTTGGTGAGGGGCTGGGCCCGGCAAAGGGACAGACAGCAGCAGACTTCCTGGTGCTGTGCCGCGCCAAGCGCGCAGCGGAAGAGGCAGTGCTTGCAGCGACGGGCGCGGCGGGCAGAGTGGACAGCTGCAGGGACGCACTTTGGCAGGCGGAGAAGGAGCACGTGTCGAACGGGTCGTGGGACGAGGTGAGCAGAACAAACGTCGCGCAACTGTGCGCGAGCGGCTCGCGCCCCGAGTACGACGCGTGGCGCTGGTCGACGGCGGCGCAGAAAGACGAAGCAGTCATAAAGAAACTGGCGGCTGAAGCGGTGCTGGCAGGCGAGGAAACCGAGGCACGGGAGAAGGCAGAAGGGGCGCTGTTCAAAACGACGATGGGGGGCGGCAGCTCGAACAACACGGGATGGGGAGGGCGGAACGCCGGCCAGTGCCTGGCCTCCGACATGATGTGGTTGTGCAACAGCGCCGGCGACGGCTCGGCCAACACGCGATGGTTCTTGACCGGCACCAAGAACGCACCGTGCACACCCGCAGGAAACTTGGCGAAACTGGGCATCGACGAGACATCAAAGACAGACGGCAGGCGTAAATGAAAGGAGGTGGAAAAAAGGACGACCGGGGCTGACGCTGCGGCCCTAGCGACAAACTGGCACATCGTAAAGACGATCTTCGGCGCGTTAATTCCGGTGACCGCCAAACAAAAGAAGCTCGAGAAAAAAGAGAACACAGAACTGAGCTTGGTGGCCGGAATGCTCGAACGCGCCATGGACGACTTCAGCAAAGCACTGCACGCTGACGACACCGCCACAGCTGTCAACGTCCACGCACTAGGTAAGCCAAGCGAAGGAGGGAACGGATGCACGGGCGCCAAAGGAAGCTCGGACAGCAGCGCGTGCGTCGGCTACGACACAATACTCGACAACACGAGGGACCTCACAAAAATACCGTGGTTCGCGGAACTGAACAAGATTGAGCAAAGGCTGGCTTCGCTCGCAGCTGTGGAGCTGCAGTGCGCAGCAGCAGAACGAAATGCGAAGCACGCGAGCGAAAGACGAAAGAGGCATGCGCGCCAACGGGGTGCGGAAACAGCCAACGAAGGCATGAGGAAAAGTGCACAAGGCGCAAACACGCCCGCGGAAAAAGCGAAAGGAGCGGCGCAGATGGACAGCAAGGGCGGGCAAACAGCAGGCACAGGCGACAAGACACAGGCACGCACAAGAGAAGCCTGCAATGAGGCGCACCCGCGGTGGCACGCAGGCACCCGCACATGCGGTGACGAAGCAAACACAGCAACAGACAACACCGTCAGCACACCAAACGTGCTAGGATCTTTGGCAACGCTGGCAACAGCATTGGCGGCAACGACGCGCAAAGACGTGCAGGCCAAGTGAACGACACAAGGAAAGGCAGAGGGAAGCAGACGACACTTGTCTTGAAGCGGGTGGTGAAAGTGAAGACGCACACGCCATCACAGCAGGCTAAGCGGGCACACACGATCAAGGCACAGACTTTCTTGGTGCAACACTGCGGCAAGCACACTGAGGACAAAGGAAAGGAAAGGACAGGTGCACAGCAGCAGAAAAACATAGACAGGGAAAAAAGCAGGGCACTCAGCAAGGAACACGGAAGGCAGGAATGCAATTGGCACACGAAGACGCTGCCTGACAATGTCTGCGCGACGCGTGCGGTGGGTGCGCAACTGCGCAGGGACGCACAAAGCGGCAGAGGGCCGACTGAATAAGGGCAACGTGCGAGGCGATATGGCAGCGGGGCCAAACGAAGCGGAAACAACAACAAACATGACACACAACAGGACCCCACAGCACGCACGGGCGGACACAAAAGGCGTGGACAGGCATGCGAACAAAAGAATAGAGAAGAAGGGGAGACGGAAAGCAAAGACATGCACAGCGCTTCGGGGAACACGGCCCAAGGGAACAGGGAGAGGAGCACACGGCGAGGACGACGCTGGCACCTGCGCGAGCCGCGAATACGAACACACAGGGCGAAAGCATTGGAAGGGAAGAACACGGCCGTGAAAATGGCACCCGCTGGTGGCACGCGAATTCGCACAGCACACGTGCATCGAGCACACAAGCGAGGAAGCAACAAGGCAAAAGTAACACGCACAAAAAGCGCAGCAAAAGAGCGCCAGCCGCACGCGGCAACATCGCCAGCAAGACAAAGAAGGAAAAAAACAGGCACCAAAGGCCGGCACACTTGGAGGCCGACAGCGACACACAGCATGCAAAACCGCACACGCTGCAGAGAAACGCGGCGAACGAAACAGGAACAGAAAAAGAGCCACGACCACAGGGCAGCAGTGGACACGCGAAAGGAAAGGAAGGTTAGAAGCAGCAGGCGCAGCGGGCCACGCAGCGAGCACAATCAGGCGAAACAAAAAAACACAAAGGGAAGACACGCAAACACAAACGAGGACACACCGAACAAGGGCACAGGACAAAAGCACAGCAAATGGACTTGTGCGAGGGAGCGGTGCGGTGGGGCACACACTTACTTAATGAACACCACTCCGCGGAAATAAAGGCAGCGCGGGCAAGGAAGCAAGGCAAAGGAAAATGACAAGAGAGGGAAGATGAACAGGAAGAGGCGCAGGAAAGCAAGAAACGCTTGGGCAAGTCGCAGACAAAAACGGAAAGGGTGCCAGGAACAAAAAGGAACACACTGTCGCCACGCGCCCGCACACTGCAGCTGGGACAGAAGGAAGGAGTGAAAGATGCAACAGCGCCGCGGAGGATACGCGAGGAAGCCACTTGCTTCCAGTGACGCGGAAAGAAGCACCGAGTACGGCAGACCAAAGAAGGAACGAAGACGGACGAAAGGCGGAAAAAAGAAGGTAAAAAGAAGGTAAAAAGAGAGGGAGAGGGGAACAGGAGAGAAGGTGAAAGGGAAAAAACAGGGGAAGCACAGAAGCGAGGCGGAGAAAAGAAGAGAAAAAGGACTTGGCACAGGATGAAAGGAAAAGGAAAAAATAAAAATAAAACAAGGGCAGCAGGACAAAAAAATAAAGCAGGAACGCATGCTTTAGGTTTTTTATTTTATTTTGCAAAAGTCGCGAACCATGCGCTCCACTTAAAAAATAAAAAAAATTAAACTAAAAAAAACAAAATATAAAATACAAAGTAAAAATAAACTTCGGCAAGCCTTCGCCTTTTGTCCTCTCCTCTCACATGATAAGCCTCTAACTTTTCCAAGCTTGGGCAGAAACAGGAATTACGAGAAAAAATTTCGCAAAAAGGAAAAAGAAGAAAAATAAAAGAAAATAGCAAAAATAGCAATAACTGACTGGAAAAACTAAAAAAATCTTGACTTCAGAAAACAACAAAAGAAAAAAGATGGAAAACAAAGACTGCATTGTTTACCTTTAGCTTTCCTATTTTTTGGAATGTGCTTCCTATCAAAAAAAAATAAATTATTATTTTTTCATTTTCATAGTGTCATTAATTGTCTCGTCCTGCGCAACACCGACGGCTCGCTATCCGACTCTGAGAAACAGAAGGGAACGGCGAACGCAGCCTCAAAACTCATCCTCGCTTCACACAGCGGAACTGCGAAGCAGATTACCCTGGATGTCGAGTCTTCTTCCCGGATACGATGCCGCATGCCTTTTGCAGTGCACTCCCCAATGCGCTTCGCTGCCGCAGACATCGGGTAGGTGATATCCATACCCGCAGGCGATTGATGTCTTTTTACGGCTCGAGCAGCTCTCAACTCTGCTTCATCAGGTGCGTTCGCGACTGGGCTCTCCAGCTTGAAGATTGTCTTTAGGAAGCTGGCCAGGTGCGCGCTGAACAACAAATCCCACGCTCCTCAGGTCTTCCAGTCTGTTCTTCCTCCTTGTGTCTCGCAAGCTGGGGCAGCCCAGCAGCTGCGCTGCAGTCTCCTTGCTCTCCACCTTCATTGAGTTGTGCCTGGCCTCTCGTCTCGGTTGCCCTTGCTCGACCACAGGTGCATTGTGAGGCACGCTTTGAGCGCACACCTCATTGGGCAGTATAGGCATTGAAGTGATCGTCGCAGGAGAAGTGACATCGCCACTGTACCGTCCTTCTTCCCCCGCTTCATTGTCGTACTTTTTCTATGATGCGTGCGCGCATGCCAAACCAGCAATTACCACTGTTTGTACGCGCTGCCGCACCCGCCACACACATAGTCCCCTCCTTCTCCCCCTTCCTCTGCCTGGATCCAGCAGCGGACGGGGACGACGCCGCGCCTGCTCCCCGGTCACGTTCCCGTTCGCTGGTGGCTCCAGTGGCCCGCGCCACTCACCCTGCGTTGCGCCTTTGCTCTCGGTGCCTTTCACTCGAGTGTCGCGCGCGGTCGAGGACGCGATGACTCGGCGCGGCCCGGATGGTGCATCAGCATGCGCCGCAGCCTCCGCCTATAGTGGCACTCCTCGCTGCACATGGCACACGCGCCTGTGACAGGGTTCGCCACCACCTCCGCGCGCTTCCGAGTTTATGCTAGAGTTTGCTTAAAACGCGTTCCTCTTGAGTCACGCCTTGCCCTTGAGTACGCCATGGCACTGCTGGCATGAAAATTTCTTGCTCCTCCGCTCCTTCTTTGCTGTCCTACCATCGTTCACAGGTGCGTCTTGAGCCTCCTTAGGTCCTCTCGATAGCGCGCGTACCGTGCTCTTCTCTAACAGTCGTCTCCGCAGCCACTCGTTCGCTGTAGACTTCCTCGCGCACCACAGGCACGCGACCATGTTTTCGTCATCTGCCTTGGCCTCTTCCCCGCCCCGCTTCGGACGTTCCTCGACAGTTGGCACCACATCCGGAGGTTGCGTTGTCGTGTCCTCCACGAGTCGCCCCCGCCGCTCGAAGTCCTCCCGGCACGCGTGACAGTTGTTTCTTTTCGTGTTCTGCACTGTCACGCGCTTAGCCTTCGCCGTCAGTGCCGATGCCCAGTCTCTCTCCAGACAATGTGTTTTCACTAGCTGCACTCCACCGGCCCGCTGACCCGCACGAACCATGTTGCACAGGGGCCACACAATCGGTGCGCTCTGCACTGTTGCGATCCCAAGGTCGGGTGCGTTCGTGTTGTCGGCAATTGTCACTCGCGAAGGGTGGCTCTCTGCTGCGGCACCCCCCGCGTCCTGCGCGCCGCAGCTCCTGCACCTTAGCTGGTCCGTCTTTCGTGCGCGCCCCCTATGTACCCACCCGAAATGCTCCGACGTTGCTTTTCCGAACTGCGCCAATGACGACGCACCCAAGCGAACTACCTCGGAGTGCTTTTGGCGCTCACCGGACGTGACCGAGTAGCGCACTGCGATGCGCGCGTCGCATCCTACCCTCCTCAAAGCCCCTGCACATCTCGTCCCGCACCGTCCTCTCCACCCCAGTGGCGACATCAGTGGTCCACGCCGGATGTGACTGCCGCTTCGCGTGCCCCTGCTCAGCTGCCTTGTTCGCTGCCTCGGTGCGTGGCACACCACACCGCGAAAACACGCACTGGACGTTGACAGACACGCGCAGCCGCACAATGCGCAGTATGACGTCCCAATTGTGTCTCAGCATCTCGTTCTCTACTCCTGCAGGGCCAGTGGCCAACGCCTCCAGCGGCGACACACAGTGCTTGTGAATGCCACCACCCGTCGTCTTGTTGTCTTACCCATGTCAACGCCGCCCGCAAGCCTCTTCAAGCCTCTTTCCATCGCCACACATTCCGCACGGTAGCTGCAGGCAAGCGTCCCAGCTCCCGGCACCACCTCCTCACGCCAACCAACCTTCCGATACACCAGCGCTCCAGCTCCTGACGAAGCATCCAGCACCACAGACACCTGTGTTCTCACCTGGCAGTCAAAGCCACTGAACCGCCGCACGCGCCCAATAGTGTGCACCTGCCTGTCCGTCTCAGCTGCGTCCGCCTTTAGGCCGCTCGCAGTGGTGCTGTTGAGGTGGACACGCCTGGCCAGACGCAACATCGCTTGTTCCCGGTCTTTTTCGGGGCTATCAATGGTGCTGTGCAAGCGCTGCGCCTTCGCAAGCCTGCCGTGGTTCGGGTGCTCAAGCGGGAAGACTCCGTCCGCCACTTTCGCATGCACTGGACCTCTGCCATTCAATCGCAGGAAATATTCCGACTCTCTCCGATGTGCCATCGCGTTGTTCGGCCGCATCCGCGCCTCGCGCAGGGCATCCTCCATGTTTGCAGCTTTTGGAATGCCCGCCACTATGTGCGCCGTCTGTGTCTGAACCCTCTCCAGCCTGTCGCGATCCGACAGCGAAGTGTCGAACCACCATGACGCAACGCCGTAGCACCTCTTGGTCTGCGCCAGCGCCAGGCAAAATGGGCGCATCCTCTCCCTAGCCGGTTCCCACTCAGGCGATGCCACTGCTCTGAGCTGCAAGAGTCGTGCGTCCGGCGCCGCCTTCATGCACACTACATGCCTGCTCAGCCCCTTGCGCGGCTGCATGGTGAGCTCGAGCGGCTTCGGCGTGCGCCCCTCCTTCAGTGCAGTCCCTCACACTTTCAGGCTCAAAAGCCTCGCTCCCCGCGAACCGAATGGCGTGCACTCAGTCTCCTCCGCCGACACCTCCATGCAGTACCTCTCCGAACAGCTCGTGATGCATTCCAATCCCTGCTGGACGGTCTTTTGGATTTCACTCAAATCAGCGCGTGTACGCACAATTGCGAGGTCGTCCGCAAAGAAACCATTCTGCATCCCAGGGATGCACTTGAGTCGCTCGCTCAGCGAATCCACCGTGACAATGAACAGCGACGGTCCCAGCACCGACCCTTGAGGGACACCACGCGTGAGGCTGACATCCTCCAACAGTACGTTGATCACCCTCACCTTCGCCGTGCTGCCCTTCAGAAACAAAGCGACCCGCGCCAACAGACGCTTTTACACGGCGCAGGGCATTAGTCCCTTGACAATGCAGCCGTGATCCACGGAGAAAAAGGCACGCGCATAGTCAATGAACACCAACGCCGTCTTCTCGCCACCTTTCCTTCGCCTGACAGCCCTTGTCGCCTGCATGAGCGTATCTAGCGTCGAGCGCTTCGGTTTGGTCCCTGCTCGCTGTGGCTGCAGCTTGTCCTCGTCGCAATCCCTAACGCGGCGCGCCTTGATGCGTTCCATCAGCTTGCACATCGTGCTCGTGAGCGTCACCGGCCGAAAAGACTCCACGCTGCTTTGTGCCGTCTGCGTTTTCAGCACCGGGTGTATGATTGCTTGCCTCCACTTGGTTGGCACCGGCCCCGTGCGCAAGCTGTAGTCGAACACACGCAAGATGCACCTCTTCGCTACCCTGCTTAGCCGCCTCAGGTCCTCACAGTGGATCTCATCACCGCCCGGTCCCGTGCCAGAAGACGACGCACTCAACGCGACATCCAGCTCGGCCTCGGAGTAAAAAATTTTGTATTAAAACTTCCCAAGTTTAAATGACGCCCCTGTTCTTTTCTGCTTCTTATGTGCCTCCTTCTTTTGCTTTGGTCTCGCGCTTCGTGTCCTGTCCTCCTCCACTTCTTCCGTTTTTTTCGGCATTCACGCCCCTGCGTGTACAATCCCATTCGCTGACTGGCTCCGCAAGCTCTGGGTGAAAAGGTGTGTTCTAGTCACCTCGGAAACAAATATCTTGTGAGGCCTTCCTCTGCCAACGACCTTCTTTGCTTGACATGTTGCCGTGAGAAAGCTCGAACGCAATGGCCCCGCGCCGACGATTGATGAAGCAATAACCTGCCTGGTTATGTTTCTTCCGCCCCATGCGGGCACTGCGCTCCCGCTGCCATTTCCTGCTTGCCCGTGTTCGCGGTCAAATGTCTCGTGCCTTCCGTCACTCGCAACCCACTGCCTGCGCATCTCGCAAGAAACCGCATTCCAAGGTACATCAAAACGCATTCCTCTTTCCGTTTGCGTTCGCGCCTCTTCCCCGTTCCTGCTTGTTCGTTGTCGCGTCGTTGCCATTCGGTTAGCTCAACGTTTTCTCTTGCTTGCCTTGCGGGTCACATCGCCCCCTGCCATTCAAAAGTCGCTCATCAAGCTTGTTTGCGTTGTGGCGTCGCGCCTATTTTCATTTGTCTCTCTGCCTTTCTTCTGTTGTCCTAAGGCTCCGCACCGCGTGCTTCTCCTTGTCACCACCGCTCTTCCACCTGTTTGTGTCTTTGCGTCTCCTTGCTTGCGAGCAAGCTCGACGCCATACGACCTCAAGGGCTCGGCACCTGCGTCCCGCTGCCAAGCCTGTCCTTGGTGTCCCTTGTGTCTTGCTGTCTTCGTTGCCTGCCTCGCCTTTCCGCGACAGAGGCGCGCGAGTAAGTTTTTCGCACCTCTTTCAGGACGCCCGTCTCTCGTGCTGTCGTGGCGGCAATGCGGCGTGCAAGTCCACGCACGGTTTGTGTTTCCCTTTCTTCCTCTCGGCTTCTTCTCCACACGTGCCGTTGTTTGCTGTGTTGTGACGGTTGGTGCCCGTCTATTCAGTCGCCGTGTTCCATCAGTGTCCGCCTTCGGTGTAGCACTGTTGCCTTTCCTCGTTTCCTTTCGCCTTTGCGCGGAGCTGTGTCTGTCTTGCACTCCGCGTCTGTGCGCCTCTCCGCGACCGAGGTTTTTTTCCACGGCCCCTTCCGTCCTTCTCCACACACACACACGAGGGGACACGCCTCGCTTCTACTGCCCATCTGGCGTTGGCCGCGCGCACTGCCACCTTCGTTTCTCACGCGCACCTTCCGTCCCTGTTCGGCCTTTCCGCCTCGCGGGACCTCGTGCGTCTTGTTTGTGTGTTTCTTGTCACCCTCGCTTGCGCGCGTCTGCTTTCCTTTTGCCGTCTCTTGTCTGCGTCGCGTTTCCATTCGCGCGCTTGTGTTGACCAAGTCGGGTGCGGGCGACGAGTTCGCGTGTGCTTCCCTTTGGTTGCTTCTTCGTTGTTCTTTACGCGCGGGTTCCGGTGCGACGCCACATTCGTCCCAACCTGTGGCGTTTCCGGCTGGCCGTGCATGCTTGTGCGCGCTGCGCGCGCGTTCTTCGTAAGCGACCGCGTGCGTGTCCGTCGAGTCGCCTCTGCTTGTGGATCTTGCCGCCGCACGCCGTACGGCCGAGCGTCTGTCGGCGGAGCGTCTTTGCGAACCGCGCGGAAGGCACGCGACAAGCCGCAGCGGCGCCGCGCTCAACGGCAGCAGAAGGCGCGTCGCTGGCCAACGGCGCTCGCCACGGCTGCCGCGACAGCCTTCGCGCGGTGGTGGCGGCCCGGATCAACGCAGCGCTTGGTCCCTCACGTTGTAGAAAAGAGGCATGGCGTGGGCGCATGGACGCACGGGTTGGCAGCAAGGGGCGTGCAGCGGGGAGCGAACGGCGGGGCGGTACAGGGCAAAGGAAGCAGGTAAATAGGAAGCATGCCGCTCCAGCTTCGCGTCGCCGCGTGGCTGCTCTGCGCGGCGCTCTGCACGCGCGTTGGGGAGGGGCTGGGCGCGACAAAGGGACAGACAGCAGCAGACTGTTTGGTGCTGTGCCGCGCCCAGCGCGCAGCGGACGAGGCAGTGCTCGAAGCGACGGGCGCGGCGGGCAGAGTGGAGTTCTGCAGGAACGCACTTTGGCAGGCTAAGAAGGAGCACGTGTCGAACGGGTCGGTGGACGAGGTGAACACGACGAACGCCGCGCAACTGTGCGCGAGCGGCTCGCTTCCCGAGTGCGACTCGTGGCGCTGGTCGGGGGAGGCGGCGAGCGACGCAGCAGAGGTAAAGAAACTGGCGGCTGAAGCGGTGCTGGCAGGCGCGGACACCGAGGAAGGGGCAAAGGAGACAGGGAACCTGTTCAAAACGACGATGGGGGCAGCACCTCGGAAAACACGGGATGGGGAGGGAGGAACGCCGGCCAGTGCCTGTCCTCCGACATGATGTGGCTGGTCAACAGCAACGGAAACGGCGCGGCTAGCACGCGATGGTTCGCAACCGGCACCGACAACGCACCGTGCACACCCGCAGGCAACTTGGCGAAACTGGGCATCGACGAAACATCGGCAGAGCAAAGAACCCATGAGTGGAAAGAGATGAAAACGAGAGGACCCGGGGCCAACGCTGCACGCCTGGCAACAAACTGGCACATCGTACAGACGATCTGCGACGCGTTAATTCCGGTGACGACTCCACAAAAGAACCTCGAGAAAAAAGACAACACAGGAGGACTAGGCTTGGTAGACGGAAAGCGCGCACGCGCCATGGAAGACTTCAGCAAAGCACTGCACGCGGACGACGACACCACAGCAGACAACGTCCACGCACTAGGTACAAAAACCACAGGCCAGAACGGATGCACGAGCGCCAAAGGAGGCTGGGACAGCAGCGCGTGCGTCGGCTACGACACAAACATCGACAACACGCGGGACCTCAAAAAAATACCGTGGTTCGAGGACATGAACGAGATTGAGCAAAGGCTGGCTCCGCTCGCAGCTGTGGAGCTGCAGTGCGCAGCAGCAGAACGAAGTGCGAAGCACGCGAGCGAAAGACGAAAGAGGCATGCGAGCCAACGGGGTGCGGAAACAGCCAACGAAGGCATGAGGAAAAGTGCACAAGGCGCAAACACGCCCGCGGAAAAAGCACAAGGACAGGCGCAACTGGACAACAAAAGCGGGCCGACAGCAGCCAGCGGAGACAAGACGCAGGCACGCACAGGAGAAGCCTTGCAATGAGGCGCACCCGCGGTGGCACGCAGGCACCCGCACATGCGGTGACGAAGCAAACACAGCAACAGACAACACCGTGCGCACACCAAACGTGCTAGGCTCTTTGGCAACGCTGGCGACAGCATTGGCGGCAACGACGCGCAAAGACGTTCGGGCCAAGTGAACAACACAAAGAAAGGCAGAGGAAGGCAGACGACACTTGTCTTGAAGCGGGTGGTGCCAGTGAAGACGCACACGCCATCACGGATGGAAAAGCAGGAACACACGATCAAGGCGCAGACTTTCTTGGTGCAACACTGCGGCAAGCACACTGAGGAACAAGGGAAAGGAAAGGACAGGTGCACAGAAGCAGAAAAAAATAGACAGGGAAAAAAAGCGGGGCACTCAGCAAGGAAAACGGAAGGCGGGAATGCAATTGGCACACGGCGACGCTGCCTAGCAATGTCTGCGCGACGCGTGCGGCGGGTGCGCAACTGCGCAGGAACGCAGCAAGCGGCAGAGGGCCGACTGAATAAGGGCAACGTGCGAGGCGATATGGCAGCGGGGCCAAACGCAGCGGAAACAACAACAAACATGACACACAACAGGACGCCACAGCACGCACGGGCGGACACAAAAGGCGTGGACAGGCATGCGAACAAAAGAGCGGAGAAGAAGGGGAGACGGAAAGCAAAGACATGCACAGCGACTTCGGGAAGCACGGCCCAAGGGAACAAGGAGGGGAGCACACGGCAAGGACGACGCTGGCACCTGCGCGAGCCGCGAATGCGAACACACAGGGCGAAGGCACTGGAAGGGAAGAACACGGCCGTGAAAATGGCACCCGCTGTTGGCACGCGAATTCGCACAGAACACGTGCATCGAGCACACAAGCACGGAAGCAACAAGCCACAAGTAACACGCGAAAAAAGCGCAGCAAAAGAGCGCCGGCCGCACAAGGCAACATCTGCAGAAAGACAAAGAAGGAAAAAAACAGGCACCAAAGGCCGGCACACTTGGAGGCCGACAGCGGCACACAGCATGCAAAACCGCACACGCTGCAGAGAAACGCGGCGAACGACACGAAAACAGAAAAAGAGCCACGACCACAGGGCAGCAGTGGACACGCGAAAGGAAAGGAAGGTTAGAAGCAGCAGGCGCAGCGGGCCACGCAGCGAGCACAATCAGGCGAAACAAAAAAAAACAGGGGGAAGACAGGGAAACACAAACAAGGACACACCGAACAAAGGGGCAGGGCGAAAGCGGCGCAAATGGACCTGTGCGAGGGAGCGGTGCGGTGGGGCACGGACCCACTTAATGAAAACCACTCCGCGGAAATAAAGGCAACGCACGCAAGGACGAAAAGCAGAGGAAAATGACAAGAGAGGGAAGATAAACAGGAAGAGACGCAGGAAAGCAAGAAACGCTTGGGCAAGTCGCAGACAAAAACGACAAGGGGACCAGGAACAAAAAGGAACACACTGCCGCCACGCGGCCGCACACTGCAGCTGGGACAGAAGGGAAGAGTGAAAGATGCAACAGCAACGCGGAGAGTGCGCGAGGAAGCCACTTGCCTCCGCTGACGCGGAAAGAGGAACGAGTACGGCAGAACGAAGACGGAAAAAAGACGGACAAAAGGCGGAAAAAGGAAGGTAAAAAGAAGGTAAAAAGAAGGAGAGGGAGAGGGGGAGGGGAACAGGAGAGAAGGCGCAAGGGAAAGGACAGGGGAAACCAAGAAAAGGGCGGAACCGAGAAGAGAAAAAGGACTTGGCACACGATGAAAGGAAAAGGAAAGAAAAAAAATAAAACAAGGGCAGCAGGACAAAAAAATAAAGCAGGAACGCATGCTTTAGGTTTTTTATTTTATTTTGAAGAAGTCGCGAACCATGCGCTGCCACTTAAAAAAAAAAAAAAATTAAACTGAAAAAGACAAAATATAAAAAACAAAGTAAAAATAAACTTCGGCAAGCCTTCGCCTTTTGACCTCTCCTCTCACATGAAAAGCCTCTAATTTTTCCAAGCTTGGGCAGAAACAGGAATTACGAGAAAAAATTTCGCAAAAAAGAAAAAGAAGAAAAATAAAAGAAAATAGCAAAAATAGAAATAACTGACTGGAAAAACTAAAAAAATCTTGACTTCAGAAAACAACAAAAGAAAAAAGATGGAAAACAAAGACTTCATTGTTTACCTTTAGCTTTCCTATTTTTTGGAATGTGATTCCTATCAAAAAAAAATAAATTATTATTTTTTTATTTTCATAGTGTCATTAATTGTCTCTGCCTGCGCAACACCGACGCATCGCTATCCGGCTCTGCAAAACAGAAGGTAACGGCGAACGCAACCCCAAAACCCATCCTCGCTTCACACAGCGGAACTGCGAAGCAGACTACCCTGGTTGTCGAGTCTTCATCCCGGATACGATGCCGCATTGCTTTTGCAGTGCACTCCCCAACCCTCTTCGATGTCGCAGAGATCGGGTAGGTGATACCCATTCCCGCAGGCGAGCGATGTCTTCTTACGGCTCGAGCAGTTCTCAACTTTGCTTCATCAGGTGCGGCCGCGACTGTGCTCTCCAGCTTGAAGATTTTCTTTAGGAAGCTGGCCAGGTGCGCGCTGAACAACAAATCCCACGCTCCTCAGGTCTTCCAGTCTGTTCTTCCTCCCCGGCTCTCGCAAGCTGGGGCAGCCCAGCAGGTGCGCTGCAGACTCCTTGCACTCCACCTTCATTGAGCTGTGCCTGGCCTCTCGTCTCGGTCGCCCGTTGCTCGACCACAGGTGCATCGTGAGGCACGCTTTGAGCGCACCCCTCATTGGGCAGTATAGGCAGCGAAGTGATTGTGGCAGGAGAAGTGACACCGCCACTGTACCGTCCTTCTCCCCCCGCTTCATTGTCGTACTGTTTCTATGACGCGTCCGCGCATTGCAAACCAGCAAGCACCACGGGATGTACGCGCTGCCGCACCCGCCATACACCTAGTCCCCTCCTTGCCCCCCTTCCTCTGCCCGGAGCCAGCAGTGAACGGGGGCGACGACGCGCCCTGCCTCCGTTCACGTTCCCGTTCTCTGGTGGCTCCAGTGGCACGCGCCACTCACCCTGCGTTTCGCCTCTTGTCTCGGTGCCTTTCACTCGATTGTCGCGCGCGGCCGAGGACGCGATGACTCGCTGCGGCCCGTTTGCTTCATCAGCATGCGCCGCAGCCTCTGCCTATATCGGCACTCCTCGCTGCACATGGCACTCTGTCCTCTAACAGGGTTCGCCACCACCTCCGCGAGCTTCCGAGTTTATGCTAGAGCTTGCTTAAAACGCGTGCCTCTTGAGTCATTCCTTTCCCCCGAGGCCGCGATGGCACTGCTGGCATGAAAATTTCTTGCTCCTCCTGTTCAGCTGCGTTGTTCCACCATCGTTCACAGGTGCGTCTTGAGTCTCCTTTGCTCCTCTCGATAGCGCGCGTATCGTGTTCTTCTCTAACATTCGAGCCCGCAGCCACTCGTGCGTTGTAGACGTCCTCGCGCACCACAGGCACGCGACCATGTTTTCTTCATCGGCCTTGTCCTCTTCCCCTTTCCGCTTCGGCCGTTCCTCGACAGTTGGCACCACATCCGGAGGCTGCGTTGTCATTTCCTCCACGAGTCTCCCCCGCCGCTCAAAGTCCTCCCGGCACGCGTGACAGTTGTTCCTTTTCGTGTCCGCCACTGTCACGCGTCTAGCCTTCGCGGTCAGTGCCGATGCTCAGTCTCTCTCCAGACAATGTTTTTTCACTAGCTGCACTCCACCGCTTCGCTGACCCGCACGAACCATGTCGCACAACGGCCACACAATCGGTCTGCCTTGCACTGTTGGTATCCCAAGTGCGGGTGCGTTCGTTGTGTCTGCCACTGTCACTCGCGAAGGGTCTTTCTCTGCTGCGGCACCCCCCGCGTCTTGCGCGCTGCACCTCCTGCACCTTAGCTGCTCCTTCTTGCGTGCGCTGCCCCTATGTACCCACCCGAAATGCTTCGACGTTTGTCTTCCGAACTTCGCCAATGACGACGCGCCCAGGCGAATTACCTTGGAGTGCTTTTGGCGCTCACCGGACGTGACCGAGTAGCGCACTGCGATGCGCGCGTCGCATCCTACCCTCCTCAAAGCCCCTGCACATCTCGTCCCGCACCTTCCTCTTCACCCCAGTGGCGACATCAGTGGTCCACGCCGGATGTGACTGCCGCTTCGCGTTCCCCTGCTCAGCTGCCTTGTCCGCTGCTTCGGTTCGTGGCACACCGAAGTGCGAAAACACGAACTGGACGTTGACAGAAACGCGCAGCCGCACAATGCGCAGTATGACGTCCCAAGTGTGTCTCATTATCGCGTCTTCCACTCCTGCAGGGCCAGTGTTCAACGCCACCAGCGGCGACAGCGTGTCTGTGAATGCCACCACCCCTGTTCTGTTTGTCTTTCCCAGCTCAACGCCGCCCGCAAGCCTCTTCAAGCCTCTTTCCATCTCCACACATTCCGCACGGTAGCTGCAGGCAAGCGGCCCAGCTCCCAGCACCACCTCCTCACGCCAACCAACCTTCCGATACACCAGCGTCCCAGCTCCTGACGAAGCATCCAGCACCACAGACACGTCTCTTCACACCTGACAGTCAAAGCCACTGAACCGCCGCACGCGGCCAATAGTGTGCACCTGCCTGTCCTTCTCAGGTGCGTCCGCCTTTAGGCCCCTCGCAGTGGGTCTTCTGAAGTGGACACGCCTAGCCAGACGCAACATCGCTGCTTCCTGGTCTTTTTCGGGGCTATCAATGGTGCTGAACAAGTCCTGCGCCTTCGCAAGCCTGATGTGGATCGGGTGCTCAAGCGGGAAGACGCTGTCCTGCACTTTCGCATGCACTGGACCGCTGCCCTTCAATCGCAGCTCATATTCCGACGCTCTCCGATGTGCCACCGCGTTGACCAGCTGCAGCCGCGCCTCGCGCAGGGCATCCTCCATGTTTGCAGCTTTTGGAATGCCTGCCACTATGTGCGCCGCCTGTGTCTGAACCCTCCCCGGCCGCTCCTGATCCGACAGCGAATTGTCGAACCACCATGACGCGACGCCGTATCACCTCTTGGTCTGCGCCAGCGCCAGGCAAAATGGTCGCAGCTTCTTCCTAGCCGGTCCCCACTCAGGCGATGCCACTGCTCTGAGCTGCAAGAGTCGTGCGTTCGGCGCCGCTTTCTCTCACATCTCATGCCTGCTCAGCCCCTTGCGCGGCTGCATGGTGAGCCCAAGCGGCTTCGTCGTGCGCCCCTCCTTCAGTGCAGTCCCTCACACTTTCAGGCTCAAAAGCTTCGCTCCCCGCGCACCGAATGGCGTTCACTCAGTCTTCTTCACCGACACCTCCTTGCAGTACCTCGCCGAACAGCTCGTGATGCATTCCAATCCCTTCTGGATGGTCTGCTGGATTTCACTCAAATCAGCGCGTGTACGCACAATCGCGAGGTCGTCCGCAAAGAAACCATGCTGCAGCCCAGGGATGCACTTGAGACCTTCGCTCAGCGAATCCACCGTGACAATGAACAGCGACGGTCCCAGCACCGTCCCTTGAGGGACACCACGCGTGAGGTCGACATCCTCCGACAACACGTTGTTCACCCTCACCTTCGCCGTGCGTCCCTTCAGAAACAAAGCGACCCACGCCACCAGATGCTTTTACACGGCAAAGGACAGTAGTCCCTTGACAATGCAGCCGTGATCCACGGAGAAAAAGGCACGCGCATAGTCAATGAACACCGCCGCCGTCTTCCCGCCACCTTTCCTTCGCCGCACAGCCCTTGTCACCTGCATGAGCGTATCTAGCGTCGAGCGCTCCGGTTTGTGCCCTGCTCGCTGTGGCTGCAGCTTGTCCTCGTCGCAAGCCCTAACGCGGCGCGCCTTGATGCGTTCCATCAGCGTGCACATCGTGCTCGTGAGCGTCACCGGCCGAAAAGACGCCACGCTGCTTTGTGCCGTCTCTGTTTGCAGCGGCGGGTCTATGATTGTCTGCCTCCACTTGGTTGGCACCTTCCCCGTGCGCAAGCTGTAGTCGAACACACGCAAGGTGCACCTCTTCGCTACCCTGCCTAGCCGCCTCAGCTCCTCACTGTGGACCTCATCATCGCCCGGTGCCGTGCCAGAAGACGACGCACGCAACGCGACATCCAGCTCGTTCGTGGAGTAAAAAATTTTGTATTAAAACTTCCCAAGTTTAAATGTCGACCTTTTTCTTTTCTGCTTCGCATGTGCTTCCTTTTTTTGCTTTCGTCTCGTGCTTCGTGGCCGCTCCTCCTCCACTTCTTCCGTTTTTTTTGGCATTCACGCCCCTACGTGTACAATCCCATTTGCTGACTGGCTCCGCAAGCTCCGGGTGAAAAGGTGTGTTTTCGTCACCTCGGAAACAAATATCTTGTGAGGCCTTCCTCTGCCAACGACCTTCTTTGCGTGACATGATGCCGTGAGAAAGTCCGAACGCAATGGCCCCGCGCCGACGATTGATGAAGCAATAACCTGCCTGGTGATGTTTCTTGCGCTCCATGCGGTTACTGCGCTCCCGCTGCCATTTTCTGCCTGCCTGTGTTTGCGGTCGAATGTCTCGTGGCTTTCGTCACTCGCAACCCACTTCCTGCGCATCTCGCAAGAAACCGCATTCCAAGGTACATCAAAACGCATTTCTCTTTTCGTTTGCGTTCTCGCTTCTTCCCCCTTGCCTGCTTGTTCGTTGTCGCGTCGTGGCCATTCGGTTATCTCAATTGTTTCTCTCGCCTTCCTTGCGGATCACATCGCCCCCTGCCGTGCAAAAGTTGCTCATCAAGCTTTTTTGCGCTGTGTGTTCGCGCGCATCTTCATTTGGCTCTCTGCCTTTCCTTCGTTGTCCTAAGGCTCTGCATCGCCTGCATTTCCCTTGTCACCCTCTGTCCTTTTCCTGTCCGTGTCTACCCTTCTCCTTGCTTGCGAGCAAGCTCGACGCCATACGACCTCAAGGGCTCGGCTCCTGCGTCCCGCTGCCAAGCCTGTCCTTGGTGTCCCTTGTGTCTTGGTCTCTTCGCTGCCTGCCTCGCCTTTCCGCGACAGAGGCGCGCGAGTAAGTTTTTCGCTCCCCTTTCAGGTCGCGCGTGTCTCGTGCTTTCGTGGCGGCAATGCGGCGTGCAAGTCCACGCACGGTTCGTGTCTCCCTGTCTGCCTCTCGGCTTCTTCTCCACACGTGCCGTTGTCTGCTGTGTTGTGACGGATGGTGCCCGTCAATTCAGTCGCCTTGTTCCATCAGTGCCCGCCTGCGGTGTAGCACTGTCGCCTTTCCTCGTTTCCTTCCGCCTTTGCGCGGAGCTGTGTCTGTCTTGCACTCCGCGTCTGTTCGTGCGTCTCCGCGACCGAGGTTTTTTTCCACTGCCCCTTCCGTCCTTTTCCACACATACACCCGAGGGGACACGCCTCGCCCCTACCGCCCACTTGGCGTTGGCCGCGCGCACTGCCACCTTCGTTTCTCACGCGCACCTTCCGCTCCTGTTCGTCCTTTCCGTCTCGCGCGACCTCGCGCCTCCCGTTTGTGCGTTTCTTCGCACCCCTGCGCGTGCGCGTCTGTTTTCCTCTTGCCGTCTGTCTGCTGCGTCTCGTTTCCATTCGTGCGCTTGTGTTGACCACTTCGGTCTCGGGCGACGAGTTCGCGTGTTCTTCCCGTTGGTTGTTTCTTTGCCGTTCTTTACGCGCGGTGTCCGGTGCGACTGCACATTCGTCCCAACCGCTGTCGTTTCCGGCTGTCCGTGCATGCTTGTGCGCGCTGCGCGCGCGTTCTTCGTAATCGACCGCGTACGTGTCCGTCGAGCCGCCTCTGCTTGCGGATCTTTCCGCCGCACGCCGTCCGGCCGAGCGTCTGTCGGCGGAGCGTCGGTGCGAATCGCGCGGAAGGCACGCGACAAGCCGCAGCGGCGCCGCGCTCGACGGCAGCAGAAGGCGCGTCGCTGGCCAACGGCGCTCGCCACGGCTGCCGCGACAGCCTTCGCGCAGTGGTGGCGGCACGGATCACAGCAGCTCGCGGGCCCTCACGTTGTAGAAAAGAGGCATGGCGTTGGCGCATGGACGCACGGGTTGGCAGCAAGGGGCGTGCAGCGGGGAGCGAACGGCGGGGCGGCACAGGGCAAAGGAAGCAGGTAAATAGGAAGCATGCCGCTCCCGCTGCGCGTCGCCGCGTGGCCGCTCTGCGCGGTGCTCCGCACGCGCGTTGGGGAGGGGCTGGGCGCGACAAAGGGACAGACAGCAGCAGACTTCTTGGTGCTGTGCCGCGCCAAGCGCGCAGCGGACGAGGCAGTGCCCGAAGCGTTGGGCGCGGCGGGCAGAGTGGAGTTCTGCAGGAACGCACTTTGGCAGGCTGAGAAGGAGCACGTGTCGAACGGGTCGGTGGACGAGGGGAACACGACGAACGCCGCGCAACTGTGCGCGAGCGGCTCGTCTCCCGAGTGCGACGCGTGGCGGTGGTCGGGGGAGGCGGCGAGCGACGCAGCAGAGGTAAAGAAACTGGCGGCTGAAGCGGTGCTGGCAGGCGCGGACACCGAGGAAGGGGCAAAGGAGACAGGGAACCTGTTCAAAACGACGATGGGAGGCAGCACCTCGGAAAACACGGGATGGGGAGGGCGGAACGCCGGCCAGTGCCCGTCCTCCGACATGATGTGGCTGGTCAACAGCAACGGAAACGGCGCGGCTAGCACGCGATGGTTCGCAACCGACACGGACAACGCACCGTGTTCACCCGCAGGAAACTTGGCGAAACTGGGCATCGACGAAACATCGGCAGAGCAAAGAACCCATGAGTGGAAAGAGATGAAGACAGGAGGACCCGGGGCCGACGCTGCACGCCTGGCAACAAACTGGCAAATCGTAAAGACGATCTGCGACGCGTTAACTCCGGTGAGATCTCCACAAAAGAACCTCGAGAAAAAAGACAACACAGGAGGACTAGGCTTGGTAGCCGGAAAGCGCGCACGCGCCATGGAAGACTTCAGCAAAGCACTGCACGCGGACGACGACACCACAGCAGACAACGTCCACGCACTAGGTACAAAAACCAGCGGCCAGAACGGATTCACGAGCGCCAAAGGAGGCTCGGACAGCAGCGCGTGCGTCGGCTACGACACAAAACTCGACAACACGCGGGACCTCACAAAAATACCGTGGTTCGCGGACATGAACGAGATTGAGCAAAGGCTGGCTCCGCTCGCAGCTGTGGAGCTGCAGTGCGCAGCAGCAGAACGAAGTGCGAAGCACGCGACAGGAAGACGAAAGAGGCATGCGAGCCAACGGGGTGCGGAAACAGCCAACGAAGGCATGAGGAAAAGTGCACAAGGCGCAAACACGACCGCGGAAAAAGCACAAGGAGCGGCGCAACTGGACAACAAGAGCGGGCAAACAGCAGCCAGCGGAGACAAGACGCAGGCACGCACAGGAGAAGCCTTGCAATGAGGCGCACCCGCGGTGGCACGCAGGCACCCGCACATGCGGTGACGAAGCAAACACAGCAACAGACAACACCGTGCGCACACCAAACGTGCTAGGCTCTTTGGCAACGCTGGCAACAGCATTGGCGGCAACGACGCGCAAAGACGTGCAGGCCAAGTGAACAACACAAGGGAAGGCAGAGGAAGGCAGACGACACTTGTCTTGAAGCGGGTGGTGAAAGTGAAGACGCACACGCCATCACGGATGGAAAAGCAGGAACACACGATCAAGGCGCAGACTTTCTTGGTGCAACACTGCGGCAAGCACACTGAGGAACAAGGGAAAGGAAAGGACAGGTGCACAGCAGCAGAAAAAAATAGACAGGGAAAAAAAGCAGGGCACTCAGCAAGGAGAACGGAAGGCAGGAATGCAATTGGCACACGGCGACGCTGCCTGACAATGTCTGCGCGACGCGTGCGGCGGGTGCGCAACTGCGCAGGAACGAAGCAAGCGGCAGAGGACCGACTGAGAAAGGGCAACGTGCGAGGCGATATGGCAGCGGGGCCAAACGCAGCGGAAACAACAACAAACATGACACACAACAAAACGCCACAGCACGCACGGGCGGACACAAAAGGCGTGGACAGGCATGCGAACAAAAGAGCAGAGAAGAAGGGGAGACGGAAAGCAAAGACATGCACAGCGACTTCGGGAAGCACGGCCCAAGGGAACAAGGAGGGGAGCACACGGCAAGGACGACGCTGGCACCTGCGCGAGCCGCGAATGCGAACACACAGGGCGAAAGCACTGGAAGGGAAGAACACGGCCGTGAAAATGGCACCCGCTGTTGGCACGCGAATTCGCACAGAACACGTGCATCGAGCACACAAGCACGGAAGCAACAAGCCACAAGTACCACGCGAAAAAAGCGCAGCAAAAGAGCGCCGGCCGCACAAGGCAACATCTGCAGAAAGACAAAGAAGGAAAAAAACAGGCACCAAAGGCCGGCACACTTGGAGGCCGACAGCGGCACACAGCATGCAAAGACGCACACGCTGCAGAGAAACGCGGCGAACGAAACAGGAACAGAAAAAAAAACAAGAGCACAGGACAGCAGTGGACCCGCGAAAAGAAAGGAAGGTTAGAAGCCGCAGGCGCAGCGGGCCACGCAGCGAGCACAATCAGGCGAAACAAAAAAAAAAACAAAGGGAAGACAGGGAAACACAAACAAGGACACACCGAACAAAGGAGCAGCGCGAAAGCAGCGCAAATGGACCTGTGCGAGGGTGCGGTGCGGTGGGGCACGGACCCACTTAATGAAAACCACTCCGCGGAAATAAAGGCAACGCACGCAAGGACGAAAAGCAGAGGAAAATGACAAGAGAGAGAAGATAAACAGGAAGAGACGCAGGAAAGCAAGAAACGCTTGGGCAAGTCGCAGACAAAAACGACAAGGGGACCAGGAACAAAAAGGAACACACTGTCGCCACTTGCCCGCACACTGCAGCTGGGACAGAAGGGAAGAGTGAAAGATGCAACAGCAACGCGGAGGATGCGCGAGGAAGCCACTTGCCTCCAGTGACGCGGAAAGAGGAACGAGTACGGCAGACCAAAGAAGGAACGAAGACGGACAAAAGGCGGACAAAAGCAGGAAAAAAGAAGGTGAAAAGAGAGGGAGAGGGGAACAGGAGAGAAGGCGCAAGGGAAAAAACAGGGGAAACCAAGAAAAGGGGCGGAACCGAGAAGAGAAAAAGGACTTGGCACACGATGAAAGGAAAAGGAAAGAAAAAAAATAAAACAAGGGCAGCAGGACAAAAAAATAAAGCAGGAACTCATGCTTTAGGTTTTTTATTTTATTTTGCAAAAGTCGCGAACCATGCGCGCCACTTAAAAAATAAAAAAAATTAATTAAAAAAAGACAAAATATAAAATACAAAGTAAAAATAAACTTCGGCAAGCCTTCGCCTTTTGACCTCTCCTCTCACATGAAAAGCCTCTAATTTTTCCAATGTTGGGCAGAAGCAGGAATTACGAGAAAAAATTTCGCAAAAAAGAAAAAGAAGAAAAATAAAAGAAAATAGCAAAAATAGCAATAACTGACTGGAAAAACTAAAAAAATCTTGACTTCAGAAAACAACAAAAGAAAAAAGATAGAAAACAAAGACTTCATTGTTTACCTTTAGCTTTCCTATTTTTTGGAATCTTTTTCCTATCAAAAAAAAATAAATTATTATTTTTTTATTTTCATAGTGTCATTAATTGTCTCGTCCTGCGCAACACCGACGGCTCGCTATCCGACTCTGCAAAACATCAGGTAACGGCGAACGCAGCCCCAAAACCCATCCTCGCTTCACACAGCGGAACTGCGAAGCAGACTACCCTGGTTGTCGAGTCTTCATCCCGGATACGATGCCGCATGCCTTTTGCAGTGCACTCCCCAACCCGCTTCGCTGTCGCAGACATCGGTTAGGTGATATCCATACCCGCAGGCGAGCGATGTCTTTTTACGGCTCGAGCAGTTCTCAACTCTGCTTCATCAGGTGCGGCCGCGACTGTGCTCTCCAGCTTGAAGATTTTCTTTAGGAATGTGGCCAGGCGCGCGCTGAACAACAAATCCCACGCTCCTCAGGTCTTCCATGCTGTTCTTCCTCCTTGTCTCTCGCAAGCTGGGGCAGCCCAGCAGGTGCGCTGCAGACTCCTTGCACTCCACCTTCATTGAGTTGTGCCTGCTCTCTCCTCCCGGTTGCCCGTTGCTCGACCACAGGTGCAGCGTGAGGCACGTGTTGAGCGCACCCCTCATTGGGCAGTATAGGCAGCGAAGTGATCCTTGCAGGAGAAGTGACACCGCCACTGTACCTTCCTTCGCCCCCCGCTTCATTGGCGTACTGGTTCTATGACGCGTCCGCGCATGCCAAACCAGCAAGCACCACGGGATGTACGCGCTGCCGCACCCGCCATACACCTAGTCCCCTCCTTTTCCCTCTTCCTCTGCCCGGAGCCATCAGCGGACGGGGGCGACGACGCGTCTTGTGCTCGTTCACGTTCCCGTTCGCTGGTGTGTCCAGTGGAACGCGCCACTCACCCTGCGTTGCGCCTCTGCTCTCGGTGCCTTTCACTCGAGTGTCTCGCGCGGCCGAGGACGCGATGGCTCGGCGCGGCCCGGATGCTTCATCAGCATGCGCCGCAGCCTCCGCCTATAGTGGCACTCCTCGCTGCACATGGCACACGCTCCTCTAACAGGGTGCGCCACCACCTCCGAGATCTTCCGAGTTGATGCTAGAGCTTGCTTAAAACGCGTTCCTCTTGAGTCATTCCGCGCCCTTGAGGCCGCGATGGCACTGCTGGCATGAAAATTTCTTGCTCCTCCGCTCCAGCTTTGCTGCTCCATCATCGTTCACAGGTGCGTCTTGAGCCTCCTTAGGTCCTCTCGATAGCGCGCCTACCGTGTTCTTCTCTAACATCCGTCTCCGCAGCCACTCGTTCTCAGTAGACTTCCTCGCGCACCACAGGCACGCGACCATGTTTTCGTCATCGGCCCTGGGCTCTTCCCCGCCCCGCTTCGGACGTTCCTCGACAGTTGGCACCACATCCGGAGGTTGCGTTGTCATGTCCTCCACGAGTCGCCCCCGCCGCTCAAAGTCCTCCCGGCACGCGTGACAGTTGTTTCTTTTCGTGCTCGCCATTGTCACGCGTCTAGCCGCCGCGGTCAGTGTTGATGCTCAGTCTCTCTCCAGACAATGTGTTTTCACTAGCTGCACTCCACCGCTCCGCTGACCCGCACGAACCATGTTGCACAACGGCCACACAATCGTCGCGCTCTGCATTGTTGCTATCCCAAGGTCGGGTGCGTTCGCGCTGTCTGCCACTGTCACGCGCGAAGGGTCTTCATCTGCTGCGGCACCCCCCGCGGCCTGCGCGCTGCACCTCCTGCACCTTAGCTGGCCCGTCCTGCGTGCGCGCCCCCTATGTACCCACCCGAAATGCTTCGACGTTGCTCTTCCGAACTGCGCCAATGACGACGCACCCAGGCGAACTACCTCGGAGTGCTTTTGGCGCTCACCGGACGTGACCGAGTAGCGCACTGCGATGCGCGCGTCGCATCCTACCCTCCTCAAAGCCCCTGCACATCTCGTCCCGCACCGTCCTCTCCACCCCAGTGGCGACATCAGTGGTCCACGCCGGATGTGACTGCCGCTTCGCGTGCCCCTGCTCAGCTGCCTTGTCCGCCGCCTCGTTGCGTGGCACACCGCAGTGCGAAAACACGAACTGGACGTTGACAGACACGCGCAGCCGCACAATGCGCAGTATGACGTCCCAAGTGTGTCTCAGCATCGCGTTCTCCACTCCTGCAGGGCCAGTGTTCAACGCCACCAGCGGCGACAGCGTGTCTGTGAATGCCACCACCCGTGTTCTGTGTGTCTTACCCAGCTCAACGCCGCCCGCAAGCCTCTTCAAGCCTCTTTCCATCGCCACACATTCCGCATGGTAGCTGCAGGCAACTGGCCCAGCTCCCAGCACCACCTCCTCACGCCAACCAACCTTCCGATACACCAGCGCTCCAGCTCCTGACGAAGCATACAGCACCACAGACACGTCTGTTCACATCTGACAGTCAAAGCCACTGAACCGCCGCACGCGCCCAATAGTGTGCACCTGCCTGTCCTTCTCAGGTGCGTCCGCCTTTAGGCCGCTCGCAGTGGGGCTGTTGAAGTGGACACGCCTAGCCAGACGCAACATCGCTGCTTCCTGGTCTTTTTCGGGGCTATCAATGGTGCTGTGCAAGTGCTGCGCCTTCGCAAGCCTGCCGTGGATCGGGTGCTCAAGCGGGAAGACGCTGTCCTTCACTTTCGCATGCACTGGACCTTCGCCCTTCAATCGCAGGTAATATTCCGACGCTCTCCGATGTGCCACCGCGTTGACCGGCTGCAGCCGCGCCTCGCGCAGGGCATCCTCCATGTTTGCAGCTTTTGGAATGCCTGCCACTGCGTGCGCCGTCTGTGCTGAACCCTCTCCAGCCGCTCGCGATCCGACAGCGAATTGTCGAACCACCATGACGCGACGCCGTAGCACCTCTTGGTCTGCGCCAGCGCCAGGCAAAATGGTCGCAGCTTCTCCCTAGCCGGACCCCACTCAGGCGATGCCACTGCTCTGGGCTGCAAGAGTCGTGCGTTTGGCGCCGCTTTCATTCACATCTCATGCCTGCTCAGCCCCTTGCGCGGCTGCATGGTGAGCCCAAGCGGCTTCGGCGTGCGCCCCTCCTTCAGTGCAGTCCCTCACACTTTCAGGCTCAAAAGCTTCTGTCCCCGCGCACCGAATGGCGTTCACTCAGTCTTCTTCACCGACACCTCCTTGCAGTACCTCGCCGAACAGCTCGTGATGCATTCCAATCCCTTCTGGATGGTCTGCTGGATTTCACTCAAATCAGCGCGTGTACGCACAATCGCGAGGTCGTCCGCAAAGAAACCATTCTGCAGCCCAGGGATGCACTTGAGACGCTCGCTCAGCGAATCCGCCGTGACAATGAACAGCGACGGTCCCAGCACCGACCCTTGAGGGACACCACGCGTGAGGCTGACATCCTCCGACAACACGTTGTTCACCCTCACCTGCGCCGTGCGTCCCTTCAGAAACAAAGCGACCCACGCCACCAGATGCTTTTACACGGCAAAGGACAGTAGTCCCGCGACAATGCAGCCGTGATCCACGGAGAAAAAGGCACGCGCATAGTCAATGAACACCGCCTGCGTCTTCCCGCCACCTTTCCTTCGCCGCACAGCCCTTGTCACCTGCATGAGCGTATCTAGCGTCGAGCGCTTCGGTTTGGTCCCTGCTCGCTGTGGCCGCAGCTTGTCCTCGTCGCAATCCCTAACGCGGCGCGCCTTGATGCGTTCCATCAGCTTGCACATCGTGCTCGTGAGCGTCACCGCCCGAAAAGACGCCACGCTGCTGCGTGCCGTCTCTGTTTTCATCGGCGGGTCTATGATTGCTTGCCTCCACCTGGTTGGCACCGGCCCCGTTCGCAAGCTGTAGTCGAACACACGCAAGATGCACCTCTTCGCTACCCTGCCTAGCCGCCTCAGCTCCTCACTGTGGATCTCATCATCGCCCGGTGCCGTGCCAGAAGACGACTCACGCAACGCGACATCCAGCGCGGCCTCGGAGTAAAAAATTTTGTATTAAAACTTCCCAAGTTTAAATGACGGCCTTTTTCTTTTCTGCTTCGCATGTGCCTCTTTCTTTTGCTTTCGTCGCGTGCTTCGTGGCCGGTCCTCCTCCGGTTCTTCCGTTTTTTTTGGCATCTACGCCCCTGCGTGTACAATCCCATTCGCTGACTGTGTCCGCAAGCTCCGGGTGAAAAGGTGTGTTCTAGTCACCTCGGAAACAAATATCTTGTGAGGCCTTCCTCTGCCTACGACCTTCTTTGCTTGACATGTTGCCGTGAGAAAGCTCGAACGCAATGGCCCCGCTCCGACGATTGATGGAGCAATAACCTGCCTGGTGATGTTTCTTGCGCTCCATGCGGTTACTGCGCTCCCGCTTGCAGCTCCTGCTTGCCTGTGTTTGCGGTCATATGTCTCGTGGCTTTCGTCACTCGCAAAGCACTGTCTGCGCATCTCGCAAGAAACCGCATTCCAAGGTACGTCAAAACGCATGTCTCTTTCCGTTTGCGTTCTCGCGTCTTTCCCCTTGCCTGCTTGTTCGTTGTCGCGTCTGTGCCATTCGGTTATCTCAACGTTTTCTCTTGCCTTCCTTGCGGGCCACATCGCCCCCTGCCATGCAAAAGTCGCTCATCAAGCTTTGTTGCGTTGTGTGTTCTCGCGCATCTTCATTTGTCTCTCTGCCTTTCCTTCGTTGTCCTAAGGCTTCGCATCGCGTTTTTCTCCTCGTCACCTTCGCTCTTCCTCCTGTGTTTGTCTCCGCGTCTCCTTGCTTGCGAGCAAGCTCGACGCCATACGACCTCAAAGGCTCGGCACCTGCGTCCCGCTGCCAAGCCTGTCCTTGGTGTCCCTTGTGTCTTGCTGTCTGCGTTGCCCGCCTCGCCTTTCCGCGACAGAGGCGCGCGAGTAAGTTTTTCGCTCCCCTTTCAGGACGCGCGTGTCTCGTGCTGTCGTGGCGGCAATGCGGCGTGCAAGTCCACGCACGCGTTGTGTCTCCCGCTCTTCCTCTCGGCTTCTTCTCCACACGTGCCGTTGTTTGCTGTGTTGTGACGGATGTTGCCCGTTAATTCAGTCGCCGTGTTCCATCAGTGCCCGCCTGCGGTGTAGCACTGTCGCCTTTCCTCGTTTCCTTTCGCCTTTGCGCGGAGGCGTTCCTGTCTTGCACTCCGCGTCTGTGCGTGCGTCTCCGCGACCGAGGTTTTTTTCCACTGCCCTTTCCGTCCTTGTCCACTCACACACACGAGGGGACACGCCGCGCTCGCACTTTCCGCCTGTCGTTGGCCGCACGCACTGCCACCTTCGTTTCTCACGCGCACCTTCCGCTCCTGTTCGGCCTTTCCGCCTCGCGCGACCTCGCGCTGCTTGTTTGTGTGTTTCTTGTCACCCTCGCTTGTGTGCGTCTGCTTTCCTTTTGCCGTCTGTCGTCTGCGTCGCGTTTCCATTCGCGCTGTTGTGTTGACCAATTCGGGTGCGGGCGACGAGTTCGCGTGTGCTTCCCTTTGGTTGCTTCTTCGTTGTTCTTTACGCGCGGGTTCCGGTGCGACGCCACATTCGTCCCACACGCTGGCGTTTCCGGCGCGCCGTGCATGCTCGTGCCCGCTGCGCGCGCGTTCTTCGTAAGCGACCGCGTGCGTGGCCGTCGAGTCGCCTCTGCTTGTGGATCTTGCCGCCGCACGCCGTCCGGCCGAGCGTCTGTCGGCGGAGCTCCTGTCGGCGGAGCGTCTTTGCGAACCGCGCGGAAGGCACGCGACAAGCCGCAGCGGGGCCGCGCTCAACGGCGAAAGAAGGCGCGTCGCTGGCCAACGGCGCTCGCCACGGCTGCAGCGACAGCCTTCGCGCGGTGGTGGCGGCACGGATCAACGCAGCGCGCGGTCCCTCACGTTGTAGAGAGGAGGCATGGCGTGGGCGCATGGACGAACGGGTTGGCAGCAAGGGGCGTGCAGCGGGGAACGAACACAGGGGCGGCACAGGGCAAAGGAAGCAGGTAAATAGGGAACATGCTGCTCCGGCTTCGCGTCGCCGCGTGGCTTGTCTTCGCGGCGCTCTGCACGAGCGTTGGTGAGGGGAAGGGCGCGACAAAGGGACAGACAGCACAAGACTTCTTGGTGCTGTGCCGCGCCAAGCGCGCAGCGGACGAGGCAGTGCTTGCAGCGCAAGGCGCAGCGGATCGAGTGGCACGCTGCAGGGACGCACTTTGGCAGGCTGAAGAGAACAACGTAACGGACGGGTCGTGGGACGAGGTCAACACGACAAACGGCGCGCAACTGTGCGCGAAAGGCGAATCGAGTCCCGAGTGCGACGCGTGGCAATGGTCACAGACGGCGGCGCAAGCAGCGGCCGAGGTAAAAAAACTGCAAGCTGAAGCGGTGCTGGGAGGGAGGGAAACCGAAGAGGGGGATGCGGGAAGGAGTGAGCTGTTCGACAAGACGATGGGAGGCAGAACCTCGGAAAACAAGGGATGGGGTGAAGGGAACTTCGGCCAGTGCCTGGACTCCGACATGATGTGGCTGTGCAACAGCGCCGGAAACGGCACGCCTGGAACGAAGTGGTTCGCAAGCGGCAAAGAGACAGCACCGTGCACAACCGGAGGACACTTGAAGAAACTGGGCATCGACGAAGCATCGGCCGAACACCAATCGACAAGCTGGAAGGAAATGGCGAGCTCAGGAAGGACGGGGGCCGACGCTGCAGGCCTGAGAACAAACTGGCACATCGTAAAGCAGATCTGCGCCGCGTTAATTCCGCTGAACGGGACGCAGGGGACCGAGGACAAAAAGAAAGGCACGGGCGAGGTACGCATGGTAGCCGGAAACATCGAGCGATTCCTGGACGATTTCGACAAAGCACTGCACGTAGACGACGACACGACAGCGGAAAACGGCCACGCAATGGGTGCGAAAGGCGAGAGCGGACAGGGATGCACGGGCACCACAGGGGGCTCGGGAAGCAGCGCGTGCGTCGGCTACGACACAGTACTCGACAACACGCGGGACCTCACAAAAATACCGTGGTTCGAGAAACTGAAGAAGATTGAACAAAAGCTGAATTCGCTCGCGGCTGTGGAGCTAGAGTGCGCGGCAGCGGAACGAAGTGCGAAGCACGCGCGCGCCAGACGAAAGAGGCATGCGAGCCAACGGGCTGCGGAAACAGCCAACGAAGGCATGTGGAAAAGTGCACAAGGCGCAAACAAAGCCGGGGAAAAAGCGAAAGGAGTCGCGCAGCTGGACAACAAGACAGGGCAAACAGAAGCCACAGGAAACGGGGCACAGGCACGCACAGGACAAGCCTGCAATGAGGCGCACCCGAGGTGGCACGCAGGCACCCGCACATGCGGTGACGAAGAAAACGCAGCAACAGACAACACCGAGCGCACACCAAACGTGCTAGGCTCTTTGGCAACGCTGGCAACAACATTGGCGGCAACGACGCGCAAAGACGTGCGGGCCGAGTGAGCGGCAAAAGGAAAGGAAGAGAAAGGCAGACGACACTTGTCTTGAAGCGGGTGGTGAAAGTGAAGACGCACACGGCATCACGGATGGAAAGAAAGGAACACACGCTCAAGGCGCAGACTTGCTTGGTGCAGCACTGCGGCAAGCGACCTGAGGGCCAAGGGAAAGGAGGGGAAGGGAACACAGCACCAGAAAACAATAGACAGGGAAAAAGGGCAGGGCACTCAGCAAGGAACACGACAGGCAGGAAAGGCATTGAAACACGGCGACGCTTCCGCGAAATGTCTGCGCGACCCGTGCGGTGGGTGCGCAACTGCAGAGGCACGCAGCAAGCGGCAGAGGGCCGACTGAATAAGGGCAACGTGAGAGGCGATATGGCACAGGGGACAAACGCAGCGAAAACAAAGCCGAACATGACACACAAAAGGACGCCGCAGCGCGCACGGGCGGACACAAAAGGCGTGGACAGGCATGCGAACAAAAGAGCAGCGAAGAAGGGGAGACGGAAAGCAAAGACATGCACAGCGACTTCGGGAAGCAAGGCCAAAGGGAACAAGGAGGGGAGCACACGGCAAGGACGACGCTGGCACCTGCGCGCGCCGCGAATGCGAACACACAGGGCGAAAGCACTGGATGGGAAGGACACGGCCGTGAAAATGGCACCCGATGGTGGCACGCGAATTCGCCCAGGACACGTGCATCGAGCAAACAAGCACGGAAGCAACAAGCCACAAGTAACACGCGCAAAAAGCGCAGCAAAAGAGCGACGGCCGCACAAGGCACCATCGCCAGAAAGCAGGAGAAGGAAAAAAACAGGCACCAAAGGCCGGCACAATTGGCGGGCCAACAGCGGCACACAGCATGCAAAACCGCACACGCTGCAGAGAAACGCGGCGAACGAAACAGAAACAGAAAAAGAGCCAAGACCACAGGACAGCAGTGGACACGCGAAAGGAGAGGAGGATTAGAAGCCGCAGGCGCGAAGGGCCACGCAGCGAGCAAAATCAGGCGAAACAAAAAAAAACGGAGGGAAGACACGCAAACACAAACAAGGACACACCGAACAAAGGAACAGCACGAAAGCAGCGCAAATGGACCAACGCGAGGGTGCGGTGGAGTGGGGCACACACCCACTTAATGAACACCACTCCGAGGAAATAAAGGTAACGCACGCAAGGAAGAAAAGCAGAGGAAAATGACAAGAGAGGAAAGACGCGCAGGAAGAGGCGCAGGAAAGCAAGAAACGCTTGGGCAAGTCGCAGACAGCGACGACAAGGGGACCAGGAACAAAAAGGAACACACTGTCGCCAAGAGGCCGCACACTGCAGCTGGGACAGAAGGAGAGAGTGAAAGATGCAACAGCAACGCGGAGAGTGCGCGAGGAAGCCGATTGCCTCCGCTGACGCGGAAAGAGGAACGAGTACGGCAGAACGAAGACGGAAAAAAGACGGACAAAAGGCGGAAAAAGGAAGGTAAAAAGAAGGAGAGGGAGAGGGGGAGGGGAACAGGAGAGAAGGCAAAAGGGAAAAAACAGGGGAAACCAAGAAAAGGAACGGAACCGAGAAGAGAAAAAGGACTTGGCACACGATGAAAGGAAAAGGAAAAAAAAAATATAAAACAAGGGCAGCAGGACAAAAAAATAAAGCACGAACGCATGCTTTAGGTTTTTTATTTTATTTTGCAAAAGTCGCGAACCATGCGCGCCACTTGCAAAATAAAAAAAATTAAACTAAAAAAGACAAAATATAAAATACAAGCTAAAAATAAACTTCGGCAAGACTTCGCCTTTTGACCTCTCCTCTCACATGATAAGCCTCTAACTTTTCCGCGCTTGGGCAGAAACAGCGATTACGAGAAAAAATTTCGCAAAAAAGAAACAGGAGAAGTATAAAAGAAAATAGCAAAATTAGCAATAACTGACTGGAAAAACTAAAAAAATCTTGACTTCAGAAAACAACAAAAGAAGAAAGATAGAAAACAAAGACTTCATTGTTTACCTTTAGCTTTCCTATTTTTTGGAATGTGCTTCCTATCAAAAAAAAATAAATTATTTTTTTTTTATTTTCATAGTGTTATTAATTGTTTCGTCCTGCGCAACACCGACGGCTCGCTATCCGACTCTGCAAAACAGAAGGTAACGGCGAACGCAACCCCAAAACCCATCCTCGCCTCACACAGCGGAACTGCGAAGCAGATTACCCTGGTTGTCGAGTCTTCTTCCCGGATACGATGCCGCATGCCTTTTGCAGTGCACTCCCCAACCCGCTTCGATGTCGCAGAGATCGGGTAGGTGATATCCATACCCTCAGGCGAGCGATGTCTTTTTACGTGTCGAGCAGTTCTCAACTCTGCTCTATCAGGTGCGGCCTCGACTGGGCTCTCCAGCTTGAAGATTTTCTTTAGGAAGCTGCCAGGTGCGCGCTGAACAACAAATCCCACGCTCCTCAGGTCTTCCAGTCTGCTCTTCCTCCTCGTTCCTCGCAATTTGGGTCTTCCCAGTAGGTGCGCTGCAGACTCCTTGCTCGTCTCCTTCATTGAGTGTCGCCTGGCCGCGCGTCTCGGTTGCCCGTTGCTCGACCACAGTTGCATTGTGAGGAACGCTTTGAGCGCACACCTCATTGGGCAGTATAGGCAGCGGAGTGATCGCTGCAGGAGAAGTGACACCGTCTCTGTACCGTCCTTCTTCCCCCGCTTCATTGTCGTACTGTTTCTATGACGCGTCCGCGCATTGCAAACCAGCAAGCACCACGGGAGGTACGCGCTGCCGCACCCGCCATACACCTAGTCCCCTCCTAGCCCCTCTTCCTCTGCCTGGACCCACAAGTGAACGGGGGCGACGCCGCGCCTTGTGCCCGTTCACGTTCCCGTTCGCTGGTGGCTCCAGTGCCACGCGCCACTCACCCTGCGTTGCGCCTCTGCTCTCGGTGCCTTTCACTCGAGTGTCGCGCGAGGCCGAGGACGCGATGACTCGGCTGTGCCCGCATGCTTCATCAGCATGCGCCGCAGCCTCCGCCTATATCGTCTGTCCTCTGTGCACATGGCACTCTCTCCTGTAACAGGGTTCGCCACCACTTCCCCGCGTCTCCGAGTTTATGCTAGAGCTTGCTTAAAACGCGTTCCTCTTGAGTCATGCCTTGTCCTTGAGCACGCGACGGCACTGCTGGCATGCAAATTTCTTGCTCCTCCGCTCCTTCTTTGCTGTCCCACCATCGTTCACAGGTGCGTCTTGAGCCTCCTTAGGTCCTCTCGATAGCGCGCGTACCTTGTTCTTCTCTAACATTCGATGCCGCAGCCACTCGTTCGTTGTAGACTTCCTCGCGCACCACAGGCACGCGAACACGTTTTCGTCCTCGTGCTTGTCCTCTTTCCCTTCCCGCTTCGGCCGTTCCTCGACATGTGGCACCAAATCCGGAGCCTGCGTTGTCATGTCCTCCACGAGTCGCCCCCGCCGCGCAAAGTCCTCCCGGCACGCGTGACAGTTCTTCCTTTTCGTGTCCGCCACTGTCACGCGTCTAGCCTTCGCGGTCAGTGCCGATGCTCATCCTCTCTCCAGACAATGTTTTTTCACTAGCTGCACTCCACCGCTCCGCTGACCCGCACGAACCATGTTGCACAACGGCCACACAATCGGTGCGCTCTGCACTGTTGCTATCCCAAGGTCGGGTGCGTTCGTGTTGTCTGCCACTGTCACTCGCGAAGGGTGGCTCTCTGCTGCGGCACCCCCCGCGGCCTGCGCGCTTGACCTCCTGCACCTTAGTTGGTCCTTCCTTCGTGGGCCTTCCCTATGTACCCACCCGAAATGCTCTGACGTTTGTCTTCCGAACTGCGCCAATGACGACGCGCCCAGGCGAATTACCCTGGAGTGCTTTTGGCGCTCACCGGACGTGACCGAGTAGCGCACTGCGATGCTGGCGTCGCATCCTACCCTACTCAAAGCCCCTGCACATCTCGTCCCGCACCGTCCTCTCCACCCCAGTGGCGACATCAGTGGTCCACGCCGGATGTGACTTGCTGTGCGCGTGCCCCTGCTCAGCTGCCTTGTCCGCTGCTTCGGTTCCCGGCACACCGAAGTGCGAAAACACGAACTGGATGTTGACAGAAACGCGCAGCCGCACAATGCGCAGTATGACGTCCCAAGTGTGTCTCAGCATCGCGTCTCTCACTCCTGCAGGGCCAGTGTTCAACGCCACCAGCGGCGACAGCGTGCTTGTGAATGTCACCACCCCTGTTCTGTGTGTCTTTCCCAGCTCAACTGCGCCCGCAAGCCTCCTCCAGCCTCTTTCCATCTCCACACATTCCGCACGGTAGCTGCAGGCAAGCGGCTCATGTCCCATTACCACCACCTCACGCCAACCAACCTTCCGATACACCAGCGCTTCAGTCCCTGACGAAGCATCCAGCACCACAGACACGTCTCTTCACACCTGACAGTCAAAGCCACTGAACCGCCGCACGCGGCCAATAGTTTGCACCTGCCTGTCCTTCTCAGGTGCGTCCGCCTTTAGGCCCCTCGCAGTTGTGCTCTTGAAGTGGACACGCCTAGCCAGACGCAACATCGCTGCTTCGTGGTCTTTTTCGGGGCTATCAATGGTGCTGAACAAGTCCTGCGCCTTCGCAAGCCTGATGTGGATCGGGTGCTCAAGCGGGAAGACTGTGTCCTGCACTTTCGCATGCACTGGACCGCTGCCCTTCAATCGCAGCTCATATTCCGGCGCTCTCCGATGTGCCACCGCGTTGACCGGCTGCAGCCTCGCCGTGCGCAGGGCATCCTCCATGTTTGCAGCTTTTGGAATGCCTGCCACTATTCGCGCCGCTCGTGTCCGAACACTCCCCGTCCTGTCCTGATCCGACACAGAAGTGTCGAACCACCATGACGCGACGCCGTAGCACCTCTTGGTCTGCGCCAGCGCCAGGCAAAATGGTCCCAGCTTCTCCCTAGCCGGTTCCCACTCAGGCGATGCCACTGCTCTGAGCTGCAGAAGTCGTGCGTTCGGCGCCGCTTTCTCTCACATCTCATGCCTGCTCAGCCCCTTGCGCGGATGCATGGTGAGCCCAACCGGCTTCGTCGTGCGCCCCTCCTTCAGTGCAGTCCCTCACACTTTCAGGCTCAAAAGCTTCGCTCCCCGCGCACCGAATGGCGTGCACTCAGTCTTCTTCACCTTCACCTCCTTGCAGTACCTCGCCGAACATTCCGTGATTCATTCCAATCCCTGCTGGATGGTCTCCTGGATTTCACTCAAATCAGCGCGTGTACGCACAATCCCGAGGTCGTCCGCAAAGAAACCATGCTGCAGCCCAGGGATGCACTTGAGACCTTCGCTCAGCGAATCCACCGTGACAATGAACAGCGACGGTCCCAGCACCGACCCTTGAGGGACACCACGCGTGAGGTCGACATCCTCCGACAACACGTTGTTCACGCTCACTTTCTCCGTTCGTCCCTTCAGAAACAAAGCGACCCACGCCACCAGATGCTTTTACACGGCAAAGGACAGTAGTCCCTTGACAATGCAGCCGTGATCCACGGAGAAAAAGGCACGCGCATAGTCAATGAACACCGCCTGCGTCTTCCCGCCACCTTTCCTTCGCCGCACAGCCCTTGTCACTTGCATGAGCGTATCTAGCGTCGAGCGCCCCGGTTTGTGCCCTTGTCGCTGTGGCTGCAGCTTGTCCTCGTCGCAATCCCTAACGCGGCGCGCCTTGATGCGTTCCATCAGCTTGCACATCGTGCTCGTGAGCGTTACCGCCCGAAAAGTCGCCACGCTGCTTTTTGCCGTTTCTGTTTGCAGCGTCGGGTCTTTGATTTTTTGCCTCCCCTTGGTTGGCACCGGCTCCGTGCGCAAGCTGTTGTCGAACACACGCAAGATGCACCTCTTCGCTACCCTGCCTAGCCGCCTCAGTTCCTCACTGTGGATCTCGTCATCGCCTGGTCTCGCGCCAGAAGACGACTCACGCAACGCGACATCCAGCTCGTTCGTGGAGTAAAAAATCTTGTATTAAAACTTCCCAAGTTTAAATGACGGCCTTTTTCTTTTCTGCTTCGCACTTGCCTCTTTCTTTTGCTTTCGTCTCGTGCTTCTTGGCCGGTCCTGTTCCACTTCTTCCGTGTTTTTTGGCATTCACGCCCCTGCGTGTACAATCCCATTCGCTGACTGGTTCCGCAAGCTTTGGGTGAAAAGGTGTGTTTTCGTCACCGCGGAAACAAATATCTTGTGAGGCCTTCCTCTGCCAACGACCTTCTTTGCTTGACATGATGCCGTGAGAAAGTCCGAACGCAATGGCCCCGCGCCGACGATTGATGAAGCAATAACCTGCCTGGTGATGTTTCTTGCGCTCTATGCGGTTACTCTGCCTCCTCTGCTATTTCCTGCTTGCCTTCGTTTGCGGTCGAATGTCTCGTGGCTTTCGTCACTCGCAACCCACTTCCTGCGCACCTCGCAAGAAACCTCATTCCAAGGTACATCAAAACGCATTTCTCTTTTCGTTTGCGTTCTCGCGCCTTCCTGCTTGCCTTCTTGTTCGTTGTCGCGTCGTTGCCATTCGGTTTTCTCAACGTTTCTTCTTGCGTTCTCTGCGGATCACATCGCCCCCTGCCATGCAAAAGTTTCTCATCAAGCTTTTTTGCGTTGTGTGTTCGCGCGCATCTTCATTTGTGTTTCTGCCTTTCCTTCGTTGTCCTAAGGCTCTGCATCGCCTGCATTTCCCTTGTCACCCGCTGTCCTTTTCCTGTTCGTGTCTACCCTTCTCCTTGCTTGCGAGCAAGCTCGACGCCATACGACCTCAAGGGCCCGGCACCTTCGTCCCTGTGCCAAGCCTGTCCTTGGTGTCCCTTGTTGCTTGCTGTCTGCGTTGCCTGCCTTTCTCTTCCGCGTCAGAGGCGCGCGAGTAAGTTTTTCGCTCCCCTTTCAGTACGCTCGTGTCTCGTTGTTTCGTGGCGGCAATGCGGCGTGCAAGTCCACGCACGGTTCGTGATGCCCTCTCTGCCTTTCGGCTCTTGTTCCACACGTGCCGTTGTCTTGTGTGGTGCGTCGGATGGTGCTCGTCAATTCAGTCGCCTTGTTCCATCAGTGTCTGCCTGCGGTGTAGCACTGCAGCTTTTCCGCGTTTCCTTCCGCCTTTGCGCGGAGGCGTGTCTGTCTTGCACTCCGCGTCTGTGCGTGCGTCTCCGCGACCGAGGTTTTTTTCCACTGCCCCTTCCGTCCTTTTCCACACATACTCCCGAGGGGACACGCCTCTTCCCTACTGCCCGCTTGGCGTTGGCCGCGCGCACTGCCACCTTCGTTTCTCACCCGCACCTTCCGTCCCTTGTCGTCCTTTCCGGCTCGCGCGACCTCGCGCCTCCCGTTTGTGCGTTTCTTCGCACCCCTGCGCGTCCGCGTCTGCTTTCCTCTTGCCGTCTGTCGTCTGCGTCGCGTTTCCATTCGCGCTGTTGTGTTGACCAATTCGGGTGCGGGCGACGAGTTCGCGTGTGCTTCCCTTTGGTTGCTTCTTCGTTGTTCTTTACGCGCGGGTTCCGGTGCGACGCCACATTCGTCCCAACCGCTGGCGTTTCCGGCGCGCCGTGCATGCTTGTGCCCGCTGCGCGCGCGTTCTTCGTAAGCGACCGCGTGCGTGGCCGTCGAGTCGCCTCTGCTTGTGGATCTTGCCAACGCACGCCGTCCGGCCGAGCGTCTGTCGGCGGAGCGTCTGTCGGCGGAGCGTCTTTGCGAACCGCGCGGAAGGCACGCGACAAGCCGCAGCGGCGCCGCGCTCAACGGCGAAAGAAGGCGCGTCGCTGGCCACCGGCGCTCGCCACGGCTTTAGCGACAGCCTTCGCGCGGTGGTGGCGGCCCGGATCAACGCAGCGCGCGGTCCCTCACGTTGTAGAGAAGAGGCATGGCGTGGGCGCATGGACAAACGGGTTGGCAGCAAGGGGCGTGCAGCGGGGAAAAAACGGCGGGGCGGCACAGGGCAAAGGAAGCAGGTAAATAGGAAGCATGCCGCTCCAGCTTCGCGTCGCCGCGTGGCTGCTCTGCGCGGCGCTCTGCACGCGCGTTGGGGAGGGGATGGGCGCGGAAAAGGGAGAGACAGCAGCAGACTTCTTGGTGCTGTGCCGCGCCAAGCGCGCAGCGGACGAGGCAGTGCTTGCAGCGACGGGCGCGGCGAATCGAGTGGCACACTGCAGGGACGCACTTTGGCAGGCTGAGACGGAGCACGTGTCGAACGGAACGTGGCACGAGGTGAACACGACGAACGACGCGCAACTGTGCGCGACAGGCTCGCTTCCCGAGTGCGACGCGTGGCGCTGGTCGCAGGAGGCGGCAAGCGGCGCAGCAGAGGTAAAGAATGTGGCGGCTGAAGCGGTGCTGAGAGGCGAGGACACCGAGGCAAGGGAAAAGGCAACAGGGGAGCTGTTCAAAACGACGATGGGAGGCACAAAATCGAAAAACACGGGATGGGGAGAAAAGAACGCCGGCCAGTGCCTGGCCTCCGACATGATGTGGCTATGCAACAGCGACGGCAACGGCTCGGCTGGCAACCACTGGTTCAAGCCAGCAGCCGACAACGCACCGTGCACACCCGCAGGCAACTTGAAGACGCTGGGCATCGACGAGAAATCACCAGCGACAGGGCATAGCTGGAAGGAAATGGCCACGAGCAGCGGGGCCGACGCTGCACGCCTGGAAGACAACTGGCACATCGTAAAGACGATCTGCGGCGCGTTAATTCCGGTGAACGAGACGCGACAAGGGGCGGGTACAGAGCAAGGAACGGGCGGACTGCTATTGGTAGCCGGAAAGCTCGCACGCGCCATGGAGGACTTCAGCAAACAACTGCACGCTGACACAGAAAGCGGCACGAAAAACGTCCACGCACTAGGTAAAACGACGACAGACCAGAGCGAATGCACGGGCACCACAGGAGGCTCGCAAAGCAGCGCGTGCGTCGGCTACGACACAAAACTCGACAACACGCGGGACCTCACAAAAATACCGTGGTTCGCGAAGCTGAAGCAGATCGAACAAAGGCTGGCTTCGCTCGCAGCTGTGGAGCTGCAGTGCGCAGCAGCAGAACGAAATGCACAGCACGCGAGCGCCAGAAGAAAGAGGCATGCGGGCCAACGGGCTGAGGAAACAGCCAACGAAGGCATGAGGAAAAGTGCACAAGGCGCAAACACGCCCGCGGAAAAAGCACAAGGCACAACGAAGCTGGACAGCAAGAGCGGGCAAACAACAGCCAGCGGAGACAAGACGGCGACACGCACAGGAGAAGCCTGCAATGAGGCGCACCCGCGGTGGCACGCAGGCACCCGCACATGCGGTGACGAAGCAAACACACAAACAGACGCCACCGTGCAGACACAAAACGGGCTAGGCTCTTTGGCAACGCTGGCAACAGCATTGGCGGCAACGACGCGCAAAGACGTTCAGGCCAAGTGAACGACACAAGGAAAGGAAGAGGAAGGCAGACGACACTTGTCTTGAAGCGGGTGGTGAAAGTGAAGACGAACACGCCATCACGGAAGGAAAAGCAGGAACACACGATCAAGGCACAGACTTTCTTGGTGCAAAACTGCGGCAAGCACACTGAGGAACAAGGGAAAGGAAAGGACAGGTGCACAGCAGCAGAAAAAAATAGACAGGGAAAAAAAGCAGGGCACTCAGCAAGGAACACGGAAGGCAGGAATGGCATTGGCACACGGCGACGCTGCCGCACAATGTCTGCGCGGAGCGTGCGGTGGGTGCGCAACTGCGCAGGAACGCAGCAAGCGGCAGAGGACCGACTGAATAAGGGCAACGTGCGAGGCGATATGGCACAGGGGCCAAACGCAGCGAAAACAAAAACACACATGACACACAACAGGACGCCGCAGCACGCACGGGCGGGTACAAAAGGCGTGGACAGGCATGCGGACAAAAGAGCAGAGAAGAAGGGGAAACGGAAAGCAAAGACATGCACAGCGACTTCGGGACGCACGGCCCAAGGGAACAAGGAGGGGCGCACACGGCAAGGACGACGCTGGCACCTGCGCGAGCCGCGAATGCGAACACACAGGGCGAAAGCACTGGAAGGGAAGAACACGGCCGTGAAAATGGCACCCGCTGGTGGCACGCGAATTCGCACAGGACACGTGCGTCGAGCACACAAGCACGGAAGCACCAAGCCACAAGTAACACGCGAAAAAAGCGCAGCAAAAGAGCGCCGGCCGCACAAGGCAACATCGCCAGAAAGACAAAGAAGGAAAAAAACAGGCACCAAAGGCCGGCACACTTGGAGGCCGACAGCGACACACAGCATGCAAAACCGCACACGCTGCAGAGAAACGCGGCGAACGAAACAGAAACAGAAAAAAAACCAAGACCACCGGACAGCAGTGGACACGCGAAAGGAAAGGAGGATTAGAAGCCGCAGGCGCAGCGGGACACGCAGCGAGCACAATCAGGCGAAACAAAAAAAACAAAGAGAAGGAACGAAAACACAAACAAGGACACACCGAACAAAGGAACAGCACGAAAGCAGCGCAAATGGACCAACGCGAGGGTGCGGTGCAGTGGGGAAAGGACCCACTTAATGAACACCACTCCGCGGAAATAAAGGTAACGCACGCAAGGACGAAAAGCAAAGGAAAATGACAAGAGAGGGAAGATGAACAGGAAGAGACGCAGGAAAGCAGGAAACGCTTGGGCAAGTCGCAGACAGAAACGACAAGGTAGCCAGGAACAAGCAGGAACACACTGTCGCCACGCGCCCGCACACTGCACATGGGACAGAAGGAAAGAGTGAAAGATGCAACAGCAACGCGGAGGATGCGCGAGGAAGCCACTTGCCTCCAGTGACGCGGAAAGAGGAACGAGTACGGAAGACCAAAGACGGACAAAAGACGGACAAAAGGAGGAAAAAGGAAGGTAAAAAGACGGTAAAAGAAAGGGAGGGAGAGGGAAACAGGAGAGAAGGCGCAAGGGAAAAAAAAGGGGAAACCAAGAAAAGGGGCGGAACCGAGAAGAGAAAAAGGACTTGGCACACGATGAAAGGAAAAGGAAAAAAAAAATATAAACCAAGGGCAGCAGGACAAAAAAATAAAGCAAGAACGCATACTTTAGGTTTTTCTATTTTATTTTGCAAAGGCCGCGAACCATGCGCGCCACTTAAAGAATAAAAAAAATTAAACTAAAAAAAACAAAATATAAAATACAAAGTAAAAATAAACTTCGGCAAGCCTTCGCCTTTTGACCTTCGCTCTCACATGAAAAGCCTCTAATTCTTCCAAGCTTGGGCAGAAACAGCGGTTACGAGAAAAAATTTCGCAAAAGAGAAAAAGAAGAAAAATAAAAGAAAATAGCAAAAATAGCAATAACTGACTGGAAAAACTAAAAAAATCTTGACTTCAGAAAACAACAAAAGCAAAACGATAGAAAACAAAAACTGCATTGTTTACCTTTAGCTTTCCTATTTTTTGGAATGTGCTTCCTATCAAAAAAAAAAAAATTATTTTTTTTTTATTTTCATACTGTTATTAATTGTCTCGTCCTGCACAACACCGACGGATCGCTATCCGACTCTGAGAAACAGAAGGTAACGGCGAACGCAACCCCAAAACCATCCTCGCTTCACACAGCGGAACTGCGAAGCAGATTACCCTGGTTGTCGAGTCTTCATCCCGAACACGATGCCGCATGCTTTTTGCAGGGCAATCCCCAACCCGCTTCGCTGTCGCAGAGATCGGGTAGGTGATATCCATACCCTCAGTCGAGCGATGTCTTTTTACGGCTCGAGCAGTTCTCAACTCTGCTTCATCAGGTCAGGCCGCGATTGGGCTCTCCAGCTTGAAGATTTTCTTTAGGAAGCTGCCAGTTGAGCACTGAACAACAAATCCCACGCTCCTCAGGTCTTCCAGTCTGTTCTTCCTCCTCGGCTCTCGCAATTTGGGTCGTCCCAGTAGGTGCGCTGCAGGTTCCTTGCTCTTCTCCTTCATTGAGTTGTGCCTGGCCTCTCGCCTCGGTCGCCCGTTGCTCGACCACAGGTGCATTGTGAGGCACGCTTTGAGCGCACACCTCATTGGGCAGTATAGGCATCGAAGTGATTGTGGCAGGAGAAGTGACACCGCCACTGTACCGTCCTTCTTCTCCCGCTTCATTGTTGTAGCGTTCCTATGACGCTGCCGCGCCTGCCAAACCAGCAAGCACCACGGGATGTACGCGCTGCCGCACCCGCCATACACCTAGTCCCCTCCTTTTCCCTCTTCCTCTGCCTGGAGCCAGCAGTGAACGGGGGCGACTCCGCGCCTTGTCCCCGTTCACCTTCCCGTTCGCTGGTGGCTCCAGTACCACGCGCCATTCACCCTGCGTTGCGCCTCTGCTCTCGTCGCCTTTCACTCGAGTGTCGCGCAAGTCCGAGGACGCGATGACTCGGCTGCGCCCGCATGCTTCATCAGCATGCGCCGCAGCCTTCGCCTATATTGGCGCTCCTCGCTGCACACGGCACTCGCTCCGCTAACATGGTTCGCCACCACCTCCGCGCGCTTCCGAGTTTATGCTAGAGCTTGCTTAAAACGCGTGCCTCCTGAGTCACGCCTCGCCCTTGAGGACGCGATGGCGCTGCTGGCATGAAAATTTCTTGCTCCTCCGCGCCTTCTCCGCTGTTCCACCATCACTCACAGGTGCGTCTTGAGTGTCCTTAGATCCTCTCGATAGCGCCTGTACCGTGTTCTTCTCTAACATTCGTCCCCGCAGCCCCTCGTGCGCTGTAGACTTCCTCGCGCACCACAGGCACGCGCACATGATGTCTTCATCGGCCTTGGCCTCTTCCCCGACCCGGTTCGGTCGTTCCTCGACAGGCGGCACCACATCCGGAGGTTGCGTCGTCATGTCCTCCACGAGTCGCCCCCGCCGCTCGAAGTCCTTGCGGCACGCGTGACAGTTGTTTCTTTTCGTGTCCGCCACTGTCACGCGCTTAGTCTTTGCGGTCAGTGCCGATTTTCAGTCTCTCTCCAGACAATGTGTTTTCACTAGCTGCACTCCACCGCTCCGCTGACCCGCACGAACCATGTTGCACAACGGCCACACAATCGGGTCGCTCTGACCTGTTGCTACCCCAAGGTCGGGTGCGTTCGCGTTGTCTTCCACTGTCACTCGCGAAGGGTCTGTCTCTGCTGCGGCACCCCCTGCGGCCTGCGCGCTGCACCTCCTGCACCTTAGCTGGCCCGTCTTTCGTGCGCGGCCGCTATGTCCCCACCCGAAATGCGTCGACTGTTCTTTTCCGAACTGCGCCAATGACGACGCCTCCAACCAAACTACCTCGGATTGCTTTTGGCGCTCACCGGACGTGACCGAGTAGCGCACTGCGATGCGCGCGTCGCATCCTACCCTCTTCAAAGCCCCTGCATACCTCCTCCCGCACCTCCCTCTCCATCCCAGTGGCGACATCAGTGGTCCAAGCCGGATGTGACTTTCGCTTCGCGTGCCCCTCCTCAGCTGCCTTGTCCGCTGCCTCGGTGCGTGGCACACCGCAGTGCGAAAACACGAACTGGACGTTGACAGAAACGCGCAGCCGCACAATGCGCAGTATGACGTCTTAGGTGTGTCTCAGCATCTCGTTCTCTACTCCTGCAGGGCCAGTGTTCAACGCCACCAGCGCCGACAGCGTGCTTTTGAATGCCACCACCCGTTTTCTGTGTGTCTTACCCAGCTCGACGCCGCTCGCAAGCCTCTTCAAGCCTCTTTCCATCGCCACACATTCCGCACGGTAGCTGCAAGCAAGCGGCCCAGCTCCCAGCACCACCTCCTCACGCCAACCAACCTTCCGATACACCAGCGCTCCAGCTCCTGACGAAGCATCCAGCACCACAGACACGTCTGTTCACACCTGACAGTCAAAGCCACTGAACCGCCGCACGTGCCCAATAGTGTGCACCTGCCTGTCCTTCTCAGGTGCGTCCGCCTTTAGGCCTGTCGCAGTGGGGCTGTTGAAGTGGACACGCCTGGCCAGACGCAACATCGCTGCCTCGTGGTCTTTTTCGGGGCTATCAATGGTGCTGTGCAAGGGCTGCGCCTTCGCAAGCCTGCCGTGGATCGGGTGCTCAAGCGGGAAGACGCTGTCCGCCACTTTCGCATGCACCGGACCTCTGCCCTTCAATCGCAGGTACTATTCCGACGCTCTCCGATGTGCCATCGCGTTGTTCGGCCGCAGCCGCGCCTCGCGCAGGGCATCCTCCATGTTGGCAGGTTTTGGAACGCCTGCCCCTATGTTGTCCGTCTGTGTCTGAACCCTCTCCGTCCGCTCGCGATTCGACAGCGAAGTGTCGAACCACCATGACGCGACGCCGTAGCACCTCTTGGTCTGCTCCAGCGCCAGGCAAAATGGGTGCAGCTTCTCCCTATCCGTTTCCCTCTCAGGCGATGCCACTGCTTTGAGCTGCAAGAGTCGTGCGTTTGGCGCCGCTTTCATTCACTTCTCATGCCTGCTCAGCCCCTTGCGCGGCTGCATGGTGAGCCCAAGCGGTGCTGGCGTTCGCCTTTCTTTCAGTGCAGTCCCTCACACTTTCAGGCTCAAAATTTTCGCTCCCCGCGCACCGAATGGCGTGCACTCAGTCTTCTCCGCCGACACCTCCATGCAGTACCTCGCCGAACAGCTAGTGATGCATCCCAATTCCTGCTTGTCGGTCTTTTGGACTTCACTCAAATCAGCGCGTGTACGCACAATCGCGAGGTCGTCCGCAAAGAAACCATTCTGCAGCCCAGGGATGCACTTGAGACGCTCGCTCAGCGAATCCACCGTGACAATGAACAGCGACGGTCCCAGCACCGACCCTTGAGGGACACCACGCGTGAGGCTGACATCCTCCGACAACACGTTGTTCACCCTCACCTGCGCCGTGCGTCCCTTCAGAAACAAAGCGACCCACGCCACCAGATGCTTTTACAAGGCAAAGGACAGTAGTCCCTTGACAATGCAGCCGTGATCCACGGAGAAAAAGGCACGCGCATAGTCAATGAACACCGCCGCCGTCTTCTCGCCACCTTTCCTCCGCCGCACAGCCCTTGTCGCCTGCATGAGCGTATCTAGCGTCGAGCGCGCCGGTTTGTGCCCTGCTCGCTGTGGCTGCAGCTTGTCCTCGTCGCAATCCCTAACGCGGCGCGCCTTGATGCGTTCCATCAGCTTGCACATCGTGCTCGTGAGCGTCACCGCCCGAAAAGACGCCACGCTGCTTTGTGCCGTCTCTGTTTTCAGCGGCGGGTCTATGATTTCTTTCCTCCACTTGGTTGGCACCGGCCCCGTGCGCAAGCTGTAGTCGAACACACGCAAGATGCACCTCTTCGCTACCCTGCCTAGCCGCCTCAGCTCCTCACTGTGGATCTCATCATCGCCCGGTGCCGTGCCAGAAGACGACTCACGCAACGCGACATCCAGCTCGGCCTCGGAGTAAAAAATTTTGTATTAAAACTTCCCAAGTTTAAATGACGGCCTTTTTCTTTTCTGCTTCGCATGTGCCTCTTTCTTTTGCTTTCGTCTCGTGCTTCGTGGCCGGTCCTCCTCCACTTCTTCCGTTTTTTTTGGCATTCACGCCCCTGCGTGTACAATCCCATTCTGTGACTGGCTCCGCAAGCTCCGGGTGAAAAGGTGTGTTCCAGTCACCTCGGAAACAAATATCTTGTGAGGCCTTCCTCTGCCTACGACCTTCTTTGCTTGACATGTTGCCGTGAGAAAGCTCGAACGCAATGTCCCCGCGCCGACGGTTGATGAAGCAAAAACCTGCCTGGTGATGTTTCTTGCGCTCCATGCGGTTACTGCGCTCCCGCTTCCATTTTCTGCTTGCCTGTGTTTGCGGTCGAATGTCTCGTGGCTTTCGTCACTCGCAACCCACTTCCTGCGCATCTCGCAAGAAACCGCATTCCAAGGACCGTCAAAACGCATTTCTCTTTCCGTTTGCGTTCTCGCCTCTTCCCCCTTGCCTGCTTGTTCGTTGTCGCGTCGTTGCCATTCGGTTATCTCAACGTTTTCTCTTGCTTTCCTTGCGGGCCACATCGCCCCCTGCCATGCAAAAGTCGCTCATCAAGCTTTTTTGCGTTGTTCGCTCGCGCGCATCTTCATTTGTCTCTCTGCCTTTCCTTCGTTGTCCTAAGGCTCTGCATCGCGTGCTTCTCCTTGTCACCTTCGCTCTTCCTCCTGTGTGTGTCTACGCGTCTCCTTGCTTGCGAGCAAGCTCGACGCCATACGACCTCAAAGGCTCGGCACCTGCGTCCCGCTGCCAAGCCTGTCCTTGGTGTCCCTTGTGTCTTGCTGTCTGCGTTGCCTGCCTCGCCTTTCCGAGACAGAGGCGCGCGAGTAAGTTTTTCGCACCCCTTTCAGGACGCGCGTGCTCCGTGCTGTCGTGGCGGCAATGCGGCGTGCAAGTCCACGCACGCGTTGTGTCTCCCGCTCTTCCTCTCGGCTTCTTCTCCACACGTGCCGTTGTTTGCTGTGTTGTGACGGTTGGTGCCCGTTAATTCAGTCGCCTTGTTCCATCAGTGCCCGCCTGCGGTGTAGCACTGTTGCCTTTCCTCGTTTCCTTTCGCCTTTGCGCGGAGGCGTGTCTGTCTTGCACTCCGCGTCTGTGCGTGCGTCTCCGCGACCGAGGTTTTTTTCCACTTCCCTTTCCGTCCTTGTCCACTCACACACACGAGGGAACACGCCTCGCCCGCACTTCCCGCCTGGCGTTGGCCGCACGCACTGCCACCTTCGTTTCTCACGCGCACCTTCCGCTCCTGTTCGGCCTTTCCGCCTCGCGCGACCTCGCGCGTCTTGTTTGTGTGTTTCTTGTCACCCTCGCTTGTGTGCGTCTGCTTTCCTTTTGCCGTCTGTCGTCTGCGTCGCGTTTCCATTCGCGCGCTGGTGTTGACCAATTCGGGTGCGGGCGACGAGTTCGCGTGTGCTTCCCTTTGGTTGCTTCTTCGTTGTTCTTTACGCGCGGATTCCGGTGCGACGCCACATTCGTCCCACACGCTGGCGTTTCCGGCGCGCCGTGCATGCTCGTGCCCGCTGCGCGCGCGTTCTTCGTAAGCGACCGCGTGCGTGGCCGTCGAGTCGCCTCTGCTTGTGGACCTTGCCAACGCACGCCGTCCGGCCGAGCGTCTGTCGGCGGAGCGTCTGTCGGCGGAGCGTCTTTGCGAACCGCGCGGAAGGCACGCGACAAGCCGCAGCGGCGCCGCGCTCAACGGCGAAAGAAGGCGCGTCGCTGGCCACCGGCGCTCGCCACGGCTTTAGCGACAGCCTTCGCGCGGTGGTGGCGGCCCGGATCAACGCAGCGCGCGGTCCCTCACGTTGTAGAGAAGAGGCATGGCGTGGGCGCATGGACAAACGGGTTGGCAGCAAGGGGCGTGCAGCGGGGAAAAAACGGCGGGGCGGCACAGGGCAAAGGAAGCAGGTAAATAGGAAGCATGCCGCTCCAGCTTCGCGTCGCCGCGTGGCTGCTCTGCGCGGCGCTCTGCACGCGCGTTGGGGAGGGGATGGGCGCGGAAAAGGGAGAGACAGCAGCAGACTTCTTGGTGCTGTGCCGCGCCAAGCGCGCAGCGGACGAGGCAGTGCTTGCAGCGACGGGCGCGGCGAATCGAGTGGCACACTGCAGGGACGCACTTTGGCAGGCTGAGACGGAGCACGTGTCGAACGGAACGTGGCACGAGGTGAACACGACGAACGACGCGCAACTGTGCGCGACAGGCTCGCTTCCCGAGTGCGACGCGTGGCGCTGGTCGCAGGAGGCGGCAAGCGGCGCAGCAGAGGTAAAGAATGTGGCGGCTGAAGCGGTGCTGAGAGGCGAGGACACCGAGGCAAGGGAAAAGGCAACAGGGGAGCTGTTCAAAACGACGATGGGAGGCACAAAATCGAAAAACACGGGATGGGGAGAAAAGAACGCCGGCCAGTGCCTGGCCTCCGACATGATGTGGCTATGCAACAGCGACGGCAACGGCTCGGCTGGCAACCACTGGTTCAAGCCAGCAGCCGACAACGCACCGTGCACACCCGCAGGCAACTTGAAGACGCTGGGCATCGACGAGAAATCACCAGCGACAGGGCATAGCTGGAAGGAAATGGCCACGAGCAGCGGGGCCGACGCTGCACGCCTGGAAGACAACTGGCACATCGTAAAGACGATCTGCGACGCGTTAATTCCGATGAACGAGACGCGACAAGGGGCGGGTACAGAGCAAGGAACGGGCGGACTGCTATTGGTAGCCGGAAAGCTCGCACGCGCCATGGAGGACTTCAGCAAACAACTGCACGCTGACACAGAAAGCGGCACGAAAAACGTCCACGCACTAGGTAAAACGACGACAGACCAGAGCGAATGCACGGGCACCACAGGAGGCTCGCAAAGCAGCGCGTGCGTCGGCTACGACACAAAACTCGACAACACGCGGGACCTCACAAAAATACCGTGGTTCGCGAAGCTGAAGCAGATCGAACAAAGGCTGGCTTCGCTCGCAGCTGTGGAGCTGCAGTGCGCAGCAGCAGAACGAAATGCACAGCACGCGAGCGCCAGAAGAAAGAGGCATGCGGGCCAACGGGCTGAGGAAACAGCCAACGAAGGCATGAGGAAAAGTGCACAAGGCGCAAACACGCCCGCGGAAAAAGCACAAGGCACAACGAAGCTGGACAGCAAGAGCGGGCAAACAACAGCCAGCGGAGACAAGACGGCGACACGCACAGGAGAAGCCTGCAATGAGGCGCACCCGCGGTGGCACGCAGGCACCCGCACATGCGGTGACGAAGCAAACACACAAACAGACGCCACCGTGCAGACACAAAACGGGCTAGGCTCTTTGGCAACGCTGGCAACAGCATTGGCGGCAACGACGCGCAAAGACGTTCAGGCCAAGTGAACGACACAAGGAAAGGAAGAGGAAGGCAGACGACACTTGTCTTGAAGCGGGTGGTGAAAGTGAAGACGAACACGCCATCACGGAAGGAAAAGCAGGAACACACGATCAAGGCACAGACTTTCTTGGTGCAAAACTGCGGCAAGCACACTGAGGAACAAGGGAAAGGAAAGGACAGGTGCACAGCAGCAGAAAAAAATAGACAGGGAAAAAAAGCAGGGCACTCAGCAAGGAACACGGAAGGCAGGAATGGCATTGGCACACGGCGACGCTGCCGCACAATGTCTGCGCGGAGCGTGCGGTGGGTGCGCAACTGCGCAGGAACGCAGCAAGCGGCAGAGGACCGACTGAATAAGGGCAACGTGCGAGGCGATATGGCACAGGGGCCAAACGCAGCGAAAACAAAAACACACATGACACACAACAGGACGCCGCAGCGCGCACGGGCGGGTACAAAAGGCGTGGACAGGCATGCGGACAAAAGAGCAGAGAAGAAGGGGAAACGGAAAGCAAAGACATGCACAGCGACTTCGGGACGCACGGCCCAAGGGAACAAGGAGGGGCGCACACGGCAAGGACGACGCTGGCACCTGCGCGAGCCGCGAATGCGAACACACAGGGCGAAAGCACTGGAAGGGAAGAACACGGCCGTGAAAATGGCACCCGCTGGTGGCACGCGAATTCGCACAGGACACGTGCGTCGAGCACACAAGCACGGAAGCACCAAGCCACAAGTAACACGCGAAAAAAGCGCAGCAAAAGAGCGCCGGCCGCACAAGGCAACATCGCCAGAAAGACAAAGAAGGAAAAAAACAGGCACCAAAGGCCGGCACACTTGGAGGCCGACAGCGACACACAGCATGCAAAACCGCACACGCTGCAGAGAAACGCGGCGAACGAAACAGAAACAGAAAAAAAACCAAGACCACCGGACAGCAGTGGACACGCGAAAGGAAAGGAGGATTAGAAGCCGCAGGCGCAGCGGGACACGCAGCGAGCACAATCAGGCGAAACAAAAAAAACAAAGAGAAGGAACGAAAACACAAACAAGGACACACCGAACAAAGGAACAGCACGAAAGCAGCGCAAATGGACCAACGCGAGGGTGCGGTGCAGTGGGGAAAGGACCCACTTAATGAACACCACTCCGCGGAAATAAAGGTAACGCACGCAAGGACGAAAAGCAAAGGAAAATGACAAGAGAGGGAAGATGAACAGGAAGAGACGCAGGAAAGCAGGAAACGCTTGGGCAAGTCGCAGACAGAAACGACAAGGTAGCCAGGAACAAGCAGGAACACACTGTCGCCACGCGCCCGCACACTGCACATGGGACAGAAGGAAAGAGTGAAAGATGCAACAGCAACGCGGAGGATGCGCGAGGAAGCCACTTGCCTCCAGTGACGCGGAAAGAGGAACGAGTACGGAAGACCAAAGACGGACAAAAGACGGACAAAAGGAGGAAAAAGGAAGGTAAAAAGACGGTAAAAGAAAGGGAGGGAGAGGGAAACAGGAGAGAAGGCGCAAGGGAAAAAAAAGGGGAAACCAAGAAAAGGGGCGGAACCGAGAAGAGAAAAAGGACTTGGCACACGATGAAAGGAAAAGGAAAAAAAAAATATAAACCAAGGGCAGCAGGACAAAAAAATAAAGCAAGAACGCATACTTTAGGTTTTTCTATTTTATTTTGCAAAGGCCGCGAACCATGCGCGCCACTTAAAGAATAAAAAAAATTAAACTAAAAAAAACAAAATATAAAATACAAAGTAAAAATAAACTTCGGCAAGCCTTCGCCTTTTGACCTTCGCTCTCACATGAAAAGCCTCTAATTCTTCCAAGCTTGGGCAGAAACAGCGGTTACGAGAAAAAATTTCGCAAAAGAGAAAAAGAAGAAAAATAAAAGAAAATAGCAAAAATAGCAATAACTGACTGGAAAAACTAAAAAAATCTTGACTTCAGAAAACAACAAAAGCAAAACGATAGAAAACAAAGACTGCATTGTTTACCTTTAGCTTTCCTATTTTTTGGAATGTGCTTCCTATCAAAAAAAAAAAAATTATTTTTTTTTTATTTTCATACTGTTATTAATTGTCTCGTCCTGCACAACACCGACGGATCGCTATCCGACTCTGAGAAACAGAAGGTAACGGCGAACGCAACCCCAAAACCATCCTCGCTTCACACAGCGGAACTGCGAAGCAGATTACCCTGGTTGTCGAGTCTTCATCCCGAACACGATGCCGCATGCTTTTTGCAGGGCAATCCCCAACCCGCTTCGCTGTCGCAGAGATCGGGTAGGTGATATCCATACCCTCAGTCGAGCGATGTCTTTTTACGGCTCGAGCAGTTCTCAACTCTGCTTCATCAGGTCAGGCCGCGATTGGGCTCTCCAGCTTGAAGATTTTCTTTAGGAAGCTGCCAGTTGAGCACTGAACAACAAATCCCACGCTCCTCAGGTCTTCCAGTCTGTTCTTCCTCCTCGGCTCTCGCAATTTGGGTCGTCCCAGTAGGTGCGCTGCAGGTTCCTTGCTCTTCTCCTTCATTGAGTTGTGCCTGGCCTCTCGCCTCGGTCGCCCGTTGCTCGACCACAGGTGCATTGTGAGGCACGCTTTGAGCGCACACCTCATTGGGCAGTATAGGCATCGAAGTGATTGTGGCAGGAGAAGTGACACCGCCACTGTACCGTCCTTCTTCTCCCGCTTCATTGTTGTAGCGTTCCTATGACGCTGCCGCGCCTGCCAAACCAGCAAGCACCACGGGATGTACGCGCTGCCGCACCCGCCATACACCTAGTCCCCTCCTTTTCCCTCTTCCTCTGCCTGGAGCCAGCAGTGAACGGGGGCGACTCCGCGCCTTGTCCCCGTTCACCTTCCCGTTCGCTGGTGGCTCCAGTACCACGCGCCATTCACCCTGCGTTGCGCCTCTGCTCTCGTCGCCTTTCACTCGAGTGTCGCGCAAGTCCGAGGACGCGATGACTCGGCTGCGCCCGCATGCTTCATCAGCATGCGCCGCAGCCTTCGCCTATATTGGCGCTCCTCGCTGCACACGGCACTCGCTCCGCTAACATGGTTCGCCACCACCTCCGCGCGCTTCCGAGTTTATGCTAGAGCTTGCTTAAAACGCGTGCCTCCTGAGTCACGCCTCGCCCTTGAGGACGCGATGGCGCTGCTGGCATGAAAATTTCTTGCTCCTCCGCGCCTTCTCCGCTGTTCCACCATCACTCACAGGTGCGTCTTGAGTGTCCTTAGATCCTCTCGATAGCGCCTGTACCGTGTTCTTCTCTAACATTCGTCCCCGCAGCCCCTCGTGCGCTGTAGACTTCCTCGCGCACCACAGGCACGCGCACATGATGTCTTCATCGGCCTTGGCCTCTTCCCCGACCCGGTTCGGTCGTTCCTCGACAGGCGGCACCACATCCGGAGGTTGCGTCGTCATGTCCTCCACGAGTCGCCCCCGCCGCTCGAAGTCCTTGCGGCACGCGTGACAGTTGTTTCTTTTCGTGTCCGCCACTGTCACGCGCTTAGTCTTTGCGGTCAGTGCCGATTTTCAGTCTCTCTCCAGACAATGTGTTTTCACTAGCTGCACTCCACCGCTCCGCTGACCCGCACGAACCATGTTGCACAACGGCCACACAATCGGGTCGCTCTGACCTGTTGCTACCCCAAGGTCGGGTGCGTTCGCGTTGTCTTCCACTGTCACTCGCGAAGGGTCTGTCTCTGCTGCGGCACCCCCTGCGGCCTGCGCGCTGCACCTCCTGCACCTTAGCTGGCCCGTCTTTCGTGCGCGGCCGCTATGTCCCCACCCGAAATGCTTCGACTGTTCTTTTCCGAACTGCGCCAATGACGACGCCTCCAACCAAACTACCTCGGATTGCTTTTGGCGCTCACCGGACGTGACCGAGTAGCGCACTGCGATGCGCGCGTCGCATCCTACCCTCTTCAAAGCCCCTGCATACCTCCTCCCGCACCTCCCTCTCCATCCCAGTGGCGACATCAGTGGTCCAAGCCGGATGTGACTTTCGCTTCGCGTGCCCCTCCTCAGCTGCCTTGTCCGCTGCCTCGGTGCGTGGCACACCGCAGTGCGAAAACACGAACTGGACGTTGACAGAAACGCGCAGCCGCACAATGCGCAGTATGACGTCTTAGGTGTGTCTCAGCATCTCGTTCTCTACTCCTGCAGGGCCAGTGTTCAACGCCACCAGCGCCGACAGCGTGCTTTTGAATGCCACCACCCGTTTTCTGTGTGTCTTACCCAGCTCGACGCCGCTCGCAAGCCTCTTCAAGCCTCTTTCCATCGCCACACATTCCGCACGGTAGCTGCAAGCAAGCGGCCCAGCTCCCAGCACCACCTCCTCACGCCAACCAACCTTCCGATACACCAGCGCTCCAGCTCCTGACGAAGCATCCAGCACCACAGACACGTCTGTTCACACCTGACAGTCAAAGCCACTGAACCGCCGCACGTGCCCAATAGTGTGCACCTGCCTGTCCTTCTCAGGTGCGTCCGCCTTTAGGCCTGTCGCAGTGGGGCTGTTGAAGTGGACACGCCTGGCCAGACGCAACATCGCTGCCTCGTGGTCTTTTTCGGGGCTATCAATGGTGCTGTGCAAGGGCTGCGCCTTCGCAAGCCTGCCGTGGATCGGGTGCTCAAGCGGGAAGACGCTGTCCGCCACTTTCGCATGCACCGGACCTCTGCCCTTCAATCGCAGGTACTATTCCGACGCTCTCCGATGTGCCATCGCGTTGTTCGGCCGCAGCCGCGCCTCGCGCAGGGCATCCTCCATGTTGGCAGGTTTTGGAACGCCTGCCCCTATGTTGTCCGTCTGTGTCTGAACCCTCTCCGTCCGCTCGCGATTCGACAGCGAAGTGTCGAACCACCATGACGCGACGCCGTAGCACCTCTTGGTCTGCTCCAGCGCCAGGCAAAATGGGTGCAGCTTCTCCCTATCCGTTTCCCTCTCAGGCGATGCCACTGCTTTGAGCTGCAAGAGTCGTGCGTTTGGCGCCGCTTTCATTCACTTCTCATGCCTGCTCAGCCCCTTGCGCGGCTGCATGGTGAGCCCAAGCGGTGCTGGCGTCTGCCCCTCCTTCAGTGCAGTCCCTCACACGTTCAGGCTCAAAATTTTCGCTCCCCGCGCACCGAATGGCGTGCACTCAGTCTTCTCCGCCGACACCTCCATGCAGTACCTCGCCGAACAGCTAGTGATGCATCCCAATTCCTGCTTGTCGGTCTTTTGGACTTCACTCAAATCAGCGCGTGTACGCACAATCGCGAGGTCGTCCGCAAAGAAACCATTCTGCAGCCCAGGGATGCACTTGAGACGCTCGCTTAGCGAATCCACCGCGACAATGAACAGCGACGGTCCCAGCACCGACCCTTGAGGGACACCACGCGTGAGGCTGACATCCTCCAACAGTACGTTGTTCACCCTCACCTTCGTCGTGCTGCCCCTCAGAAACAAAGCGACCCACGCCACCAGATGCTTTTACACGGCAAAGGACAGTAGCCCCTTGACAATGCAGCCGTGATCCACGGAGAAAAAGGCACGCGCATAGTCAATGAACACCGCCGCCGTCTTCTCGCCACCTTTCCACCGCCGCACAGCCCTTGTCGCCTGCATGAGCGTATCTAGCGTCGAGCGCTCCGGTTTGGTGCCTGCTCGCTGTGGCTGCAGCTTGTCCTCGTCGCAATCCCTAACTCGCCTTGCCTTGATGCTGTCCATCAGCTTGCACTTCGCGCTCGTGAGCGTCACCGCCCGAAAAGACGCCACGCTGCTTTTCGTCGTCTCTGTTTTCAGCGGCGGGTCTATGATTGCTTGCCTTCACTTGGTTGGCACCGGCTCCGTGCGCAAGATGTAGTCGAACACACGCAAGATGCACCTCTTCGCTACCCTGCCTAGCCGCCTCAGCTCCGCACTGTGGATCTCATCATCGCCCGGTGCCGTGCCAGAACACGACGCACTCAACGCGACATCCAGCTCGGCCTAGGAGTAAAAAATTTTGTATTAAAACTTCCCAAGTTTAAATGTCGACCTTTTTCTTTTCTGCTTCTTATCTGCCTCCTTTTTTTGCTTCTGTCTCGCACTTCGTGTCCTGTCCTCCTCCACTTCTTCCGTTTTTTTCGGCATTCACTGCCCTACTTTTACATCGCCTTTCGCTGACTGGCTCCGCAAGCTCCGGGTGAAAAGGTGTGTTCTAGTCACCTCGGAAACAAATATCTTGTGAGGCCTTCCTCTGCCTACGACCTTCTTTGCTTGACATGTTGCCGTGAGAAAGCTCGAACGCAATGGCCCCGCGCCGACGATTGATGAAGCAATAACCTGCCTGGTGATGTTTCTTGCGCTCCATGCGGTTACTGCGCTCCCGCTGCCATTTTCTGCTTGCCTGTGTTTGCGGTCGAATGTCTCGTGCCTTTCGTCACTCGCAACCCACTTCCTGCGCATCTCGCAAGAAACCGCATTCCAAGGACCGTCAAAACGCATTTCTCTTTCCGTTTGCGTTCTCGCCTCTTCCCCCTTGCCTGCTTGTTCGTTGTCGCGTCGTTGCCATTCGGTTATCTCAACGTTTTCTCTTGCTTTCCTTGCGGGCCACATCGCCCCCTGCCATGCAAAAGTCGCTCATCAAGCTTTTTTGCTTCGTGTGCCCGCTCGTCTATCTTCATTTGTCTCTCTGCCTTTCCTTCGTTGTCCTAAGGCTCCGCACCGCGTGCCTCTCCTTGTCACCACCTGTCTTCCTCCTGTTTGTGTCTTTGCGTCTCCTTGCTTGCGAGCAAGCTCGACGCCATACGACCTCAAAGGCTCGGCACCTGCGTCCCGCTGCCAACCCTGTCCTTGGTGGCCTGTCCGTGTTTGTGGCTGCGTTGCCTTCCTCGCCTTTCTGCGACAGAGGCGCGCGAGTAAGTTTTTCGCTCCCCTTTCAGGACGCGCGTGTCTCGTGCCGTCGTGGCGGCAATGCGGCGTGCAAGTCCACGCACATTTTGTGTTGCCCTCTCTTCCTCTCGGCTTCTTCTCCCACCGTGTCGTCTGCTGCTGTGTTGTGACGGATGGTGCCCGTTAATTCAGTCGCCTTGTTGCATCAGTGCCCGCCTGCGGTTTATCACTGTCGCCAATCCTCGGTTCCTTTCGCCTTTGCGCGGAGGCTGTGCTGTCTTGCACTCCGCGTCTGTGGGTGCGTCTCCGCGACCGAGGTTTTTTTCCACTGCCCCTTCCGTCCTTCTCCACACATACACACGAGGGGACACCCCGCGCTCGCACTTCCCGCCTGGCGTTGGCCGCACGCACTGCCACCTTCGTTGCTCACGCGCACCTTCCGTCCCTGTTCGTCCTTTCCGCCTCGCTCGGCCGTGCGCCTCCTGTTTGTGTGTTTCTTGTCACCCTTGCCTGTGTGCGTCTGCTTTCCCTTTGCCGGTCCTCGTCTGCGGCGCGTTTCCATTCGCTCGCTGGTGTTGACCAATTCGGGTGCGGGCGACGAGTTCGCGTGTGCGTCCCTTTGGTTGCTTCTTCGCTGTCCTTTACTGGCGGGTTCCGGTGCGACGCCACATTCGTCCCAACCGCTGGCGTTTCCGGCGCGCCGTGCATTGTCGTGCCCGCTGCGCGCGCGTTCTTCGTAAGCGACCGCGTGCGTGGCCGTCGAGTCGCCTCTGCTTGTGGATCTTGCCGCCGCACTGCGTCCGGCCGAGCGTCTGTCGGCGGAGCGTCTGTGCGAACCGCGCGGAAGGCACGCGACAAGCCGCAGCGGCGCCGCGCTCGACGGCAGCAGAAGGCCCGTCGCTGGCCACCGGCGCTCGCCACTGCTGCCGCGACAGCCTTCGCGCGGTGGTGGCGGCACGGATCAACGCAGCGCGCGGTCCCTCACGTTGTAGAGAAGAGGCATGGCTTGGGCGCATGGACGCACGGGTTGGCAGCAAGGGGCGTTCAGCGGGGAACGAACGGCGGGGCGGCACAGGGCAAAGGAAGCAGGTAAATAGGAAGCATGCCGCATCAGCTTCGCGTCGCCGCGTGGCTGCTTTGCGCGGCGCTCTGCGCGCGCGTTGGTGAGGGGCTGGGCGCGACAAAGGGACAGGCAGCAGCAGACTTCTTGGTTCTTCGCCGCGCCCAGCGCGCAGCGGACGAGGCAGTGCTTGAAGCGACGGGCGCGGCGGGCAGAGTGGCGCGATGCAGGAACGCACTTTGGCAGGCTAAGAAGGAGCACGTGTCGCGCGGGTCGGTGATCGAGGTGAACACGACGAACGCCGCGCAACTGTGCGCGAGCGGCTCGCTTCCCGAGTGCGACGCGTTGCGCTGGTCGACGGAGGCGACGAGCGACGCAGCAGAGGTAAAGAAACTGGCGGCTGAAGCGGTGCTGGCAGGCGCGGACACCGAGGAAGGGGCAAAGGAGACAGGGAACCTGTTCAAAACGACGATGGGAGGCACAAAATCGGAAAACACGGGATGGGGAGGGCGGAACGCCGGCCAGGGCCTTGCCTCCGACATGATTTGTTTGGTCAACAGCAACGGAAACGGCGCGGCTAGCACGCGGTGGTTCGCAACCGACACGGACAACGCACCGTGCACACCCGCAGGAAACTTGGCGAAACTGGGCATCGACGAAACATCGGCAGAGCGGAGAACCCATGAGTGGAAAGAGATGAAGACAGGAGGATCCGGGGCCGACGCTGCACGCCTGGCAACAAACTGGCACATCGTACAGACGATCTGCGGCGCGTTAATTCCGGTGACGACTCCACAAAAAAACCTCGAGAAAAAAGACAAGACAGGAGGACTAGGCTTGGTACACGGAAAGCGCGCACGCGCCATGGAAGACTTCAGCAAAGCACTGCACGCGGACGACGACACCACAGCAGCCAACGTCCACGCACTAGGTGCAAAAACCACAGGCCAGAACGGATGCACGAGCGCCAAAGGAGGCTCGGACAGCAGCGCGTGCGTCGGCTACGACACAAAACTCGACAACACGCGGGACCTCACAAAAATACCGTGGTTCGCGAAAGTGGACGAGATTGAGCGAAGGCTGGCCTCGCTCGCAGCTGTGGAGCTGCAGTGCGCAGCAGCGGAACGAAGTGCGAAGCACGCGAGCGCCGGACGAAAGAGGCATGCGGGCCAACGGACTGAGGAAACAGCCAACGAAGGCATGAGGAAAAGTGCACAAGGCGCAAACACTTCCGCGGAAAAAGCACAAGGCGCGGCGCAACTGGACAGCAAGAGCGGGCAAACAGCAGCCAGCGGAGACAAGACGGCGACACGCACAGGAGAAGCCTGCAATGAGGCGCACCCGCGGTGGCACGCAGGCACCCGCACATGCGGTGACGAAGAAAACACACAAACAGACGCCACCGTGCGCACACCAAACGTGCTAGGCTCTTTGGCAACGCTGGCAACAGCATTGGCGGCAACGACGCGCAAAGACGTTTGGCACAAGTGAACAACACAAGGAAAGGCAGAGGAAGGCAGACGACACTTGTCTTGAAGCGGGTGGTGAAAGTGAAGACGCACACGGCATCACGGATGGGAAGAAAGGAACACACGATCAAGGCGCAGACTTTCTTGGTGCAACACTGCGGCAAGCACACTGAGGAACAAGGGAAAGGAAAGGACAGGTGCACAGCAGCAGAAAAAAATAGACAGGGAAAAAAAGCAGGGCACTCAGCAAGGAACACGGAAGGCAGGAATGCAATTGGCACACGGCGACGCTTCCTGACAATGTCTGCGCGGAGCGTGCGGCGGGTGCGCAACTGCGCAGGAACGCAGCAAGCGGCAGAGGGCCGACTGAATAAGGGCAACGTGCGAGGCGATATGGCAGCGGGGCCAAACGCAGCGAAAACAACAACAAACATGACACACAACAGGACGCCGCAGCGCGCACGGGCGGACACAAAAGGCGTGGACAGGCATGCGAACAAAAGAGAACAGAAGAAGGGGAGACGGAAAGCAAAGACATGCACAGCGACTTCGGGAACAACGGCCCAAGGGAACAAGGAGGGGACAACACGGCAAGGACGACGCTGGCACCTGCGCGAGCCGCGAATGCGAACACACAGGGCGAAAGCACTGGAAGGGAAGAACACGCACGTGAAAATGGCACCCGCTGGTGGCACGCGAATTCGCACAGGACACGTGCATCGAGCACACAAGCACGGAAGCAACAAGCCACAAGTAACACGCGAAAAAAGCGCGGCAAAAGAGCGCCGGCCGCACAAGGCAACATCTGCAGAAAGACAAAGAAGGAAAAAAACAGGCACCAAAGGCCGGCACACTTGGAGGCCGCCAGCGACACACAGCATGCAAAACCGCACACGCTGCAGAGAAACGGGGCGAACGAAACAGAAACAGAAAAAGAGCCAAGACCACAGGACAGCAGTGGACACGCGAAAGGAAAGGAGGATTAGAAGCCGCAGGAGCAGCGGGCCACGCAGCGAGCACAATCAGGCGGGACAAAAAAAAACAAAGGGAAGACACGCAAACACAAGCAAGGACGGACCGAACAAAGGAGCAGCGCGAAAGCATCGCAAATGGACCTGTGCGAGGGTGCGGTACGCCGGGGCACACACCCACTTAATGAACACCACTCCAGGGAAATAAAGGCAACGCACGCAAGGACGAAAAGCAGAGGAAAATGACAAGAGAGGGAAGATAAACAGGAAGAGACGCAGGAAAGCAAGAAACGCTTGGGCAAGTCGCAGACAAAAACGACAAGGGGACCAGGAACAAGCAGGAACACACTGTCGCCACTTGCCCGCACACTGCAGCTGGGACAGAAGGAAAGAGTGAAAGATGCAACAGCAACGCGGAGGATGCGCGAGGAAGCCACTTGCCTCCAGTGACGCGGAAAGAGGAACGAGTACGGCAGAACGAAGACGGACAAAAGACGGACAAAGGGCGGAAAAAGGAAGGTAAAAAGACGGTAAAAGAAAGAGAGGGAGAGGGGAACAGGAGAGAAGGCGCAAGGGAAAAAACAGGGGAAACCAAACAAAGGGGCGGAGACAAGAAGAGAAAAAGGACTTGGCACACGATGAAAGGAAAAGGAAAAAAAAAATATAAAACAAGGGCAGCAGGACAAAAAAATAAAGCACGAACGCATGCTTTAGGTTTTTCTATTTTATTTTGCAAAAGTCGCGAACCATGCGCGCCACTTAAAAAATAAAAAAAATTAAACTAAAAAAAACAAAATATAAAATACAAAGTAAAAATAAACTTCGCAAAGCCTTCGCCTTTTGACCTCTCCTCTCACATGAAAAGCCTCTAACTTTTCCAAGCTTGGTTAGAGGCAGGAATTACGAGAAAAAATTTCGCAAAAGAGAAAAAGAAGAAAAATAAAAGAAAATAGCAAAAATAGCAATAACTGACTGGAAAAACTAAAAAAATCTTGAGTTCAGAAAACAACAAAAGAAGAAAGATAGAAAACAAAAACTGCATTGTTTACCTTTAGCTCTCCTATTTTTTGGAATGTGCTTCCTATCAAAAAAAAATAAATTATTATTTTTTTATTTTCATAGTGTCATTAATCGTCTTGTCCTGCGCGACACCGACGGCTCTGTATCCGGCTCTGAGAAACAGAAGGTAACGGCGAACGCATCCCCAAAACCCATCCTCGCTTCACACAGCGGAACTGCGAAGCAGATTACCCTGGTTGTCGACTCTTCATCCCGGATACGATGCCGCATGCCTTTTGCAGTGCACTCCCCAACCCTCTTCTGTGTCGCAGAGATCGGGTAGGTGATATCCATACCCGCAGGCGAGCGATGTCTTTTTACGGCTCGAGCAGCTCTCAACTCTGCTTCATCAGGTGCGGCCGCGACTGTGCGCTCCAACTTGAAGATTTTCTTTAGGAAGCTGGCCAGGTGCGCGCTGAACAACAAAGCCCACGCTCCTCAGGTCTTCCAGTCTGCTCTTCCTCCTCGGCTCTCGCAAGCTGGGTCGTCCCAGTAGGTGCGCTGCAGCCTCCTTGCACTCCACCTTCATTGAGTTGTGCCTGGCCTCTCGTCTCGGTTGCCCGTTGCTCGACCACAGGTGCATTGTGAGGCACGCTTTGAGCGCACACCTCATTGGGCAGTATAGGCAGCGGAGTGATTGCTGCAGGAGAAGTGACACCGCCAATGTACCGTCCTTCTTCCCCCGCTTCATTGTCGTACTGTCTTTATGACGCGTCCGCGCATTGCAAACCAGCAAGCACCACGGGATGTACGCACTGCCGCACCCGCCATACACCTAGTCCCCTCCTTTTCCCTCTTCCTCTGCCTGGAGCCAGCAGTGAACGGGGGCGACGACGCGCCTTGTCCCCGTTCACGTTCCCGTTCGCTGGTGGCTCCAGTGGCACGCGCCACTCACCCTCCGTTGCGCCTCTGCTCTCGGTTCCTTTCACTCGAGTGTCGCCCGCGGCCGAGGACGTGATGACTCGGCGCTGCCCGTATGCTTCATCAGCATGCGCCGCAGCCTCCGCCTATATCGGCACTCCTCTGTGCACATGGCACTCGCTCCTGTAACAGGGTTCGCCACCACCTCCGCGCGCTTCCGAGTTTATGCTAGAGCTTGCTTAAAACGCGTGCCTCTTGAGTCACGCCTCGCCCTTGAGGACGCGATGGCACTGCTGGCATGAAAATTTCTTGCTCCTCCGCTCCTCCTTCCCAGCTTTGCTTTTCCACCATCGTTCACAGGTGCGTCTTGAGCCTCCTTAGGTCCTCTCGATAGCGCGCGTACCGTGTTCTTCTCTAACATTCGTCTACGCAGCCACTCGTTCGCAGTAGACTCTCTCGCTCACCACAGGCACGCGACCATGTTTTCGTCATCGGCCCTGGCCTCTGCCGCGACCCGCTTCGGACTGTCCTCGACAGTTGGCACCACATCCGGAGGCTGCGTTGTCATGTCCTCCACGAGTCGCCCCCGCCGCCCAAAGTCCTCCCGGCACGCGTGACAGTTGTTTCTTTTCGTGGCCGCCATTGTCACGCGTCTAGTCTTCGCGGTCAGTGCCGATGCTCAGTCTCTCTCCAGACAATGTGTTTTCACTAGCTGCACTCCACCGCTCCGCTGACCCGCACGAACCATGTTGCACAACGGCCACACAATCGGGTCGCTCTGCACTGTTGCTATCCCAAGGTCGGGTGCGTTCGTGTTGTCTGCCACTGTCACTCGCGAAGGGTCTTCCTCTGCTGCGGCACCCCCCGCGGCCTGCGCGCTGCACCTCCTGCACCTTAGCTGGTTCCCCTTGCGTGCGCTGCCGCTATGTACCCACCCGAAATGCTTCGACGTTGCTCTTCCGAACTGCGCCAATGACGACGCGCCCAGGCGAACTACCTCGGAGTGCTTTTGGCGCTCACCGGACGTGACCGAGTAGCGCACATCGATGCGCGCGTCGCATCCTACCCTCTTCAAAGCCCCTGCACATCTCATCCCGCATCTCCCTCTCCACCCCAGTGGCGACATCAGTGGTCCACGCCGGATGTGACTGCCGCTTCGCGTGCCCCTGCTCAGCTGCCTTGTCCTTTGCCTCGGTGCGTGGCACACCGCAGTGCGAAAACACGAACTGGACGTTGACAGAAACGCGCAGCCGCACAATGCGCAGTATGACGTACCAAGTGTGTCTCAGCATCTCGTTCTCTACTCCTGCAGGGCCAGTGTTCAACGCCACCAGCGGCGACAGCGTGCTTTTGAATGCCACCACCCGTGTTCTGTGTGTCTTACCCAGCTCAACGCCGCTCGCAAGCCTCTTCAAGCCTCTTTCCATCGCCAAACATTCCGCACGGTAGCTGCAGGCAAGCGGCCCAGCTCCCAGCACCACCTCCTCACGCCAACCAACCTTCCGATACACCAGCGCTCCATGTCCTGACGAAGCATCCAGCACCACAGACACGTCTGTTCACACCTGACAGTCAAAGCCACTGAACCGCCGCACGCGCCCAATAGTGCGCACCTGCCTGTCCTTCTCAGGTGCGTCCGCCTTTAGGCCTGTCGCAGTGGGGCTGTTGAAGTGGACACGCCTAGCCAGACGCAACATCGCTGCGCCGTGGTCTTTTTCGGGGCTATCAATGGTGCTGTGCAAGTGCTGCGCCCTCGCAAGCCTGCCGTGGATCGGGTGCTCAAGCGGGAAGACGCCGTCCGCCACTTTCGCATGCACCGGACCTTTGCCCTTCAATCGCAGGTACTATTCCGACGCTCTCCGATGTGCCACCGCGTTGACCGGCCGCAGCCGCGCCTCGCGCAGGGCATCCTCCATGTTTGCAGCTTTTGGAATGCCTGCCACTATGTGCGCCGTCTGTGTCTGAACCCTCTCCGGCCGCTCGCGATCCGACACAGAAGTGTCGAACCACCATGACGCGACGCCGTAGCACCTCTTGGTCTGCGCCAGCGCCAGGCAAAATGGTCGCAGCTTCTCCCTAGCCGGTTTCCACTCAGGCGATGCCACTGCTTTGAGCTGCAAGAGTCGTGCGTTTGGCGCCGCTTTCATTCACATCTCATGCCTGCTCAGCCCCTTGCGCGGCTGCATGGTGAGCCCAAGCGGCTCTGGCGTTCGCCTTTCCTTCAGTGCAGTCCCTCACACTTTCAGGCTCAAAAGCTTCGCTCCCCGCGCACCGAATGGCGTGCCTTCAGTCTTCTCCGCCGACACCTCCATGCAGTACCTCGCCGAACAGCTCGTGATGCATTCCAATCCCTGCTGGATGGTCTGCTGGATTTCACTCAAATCAGCGCGTGTACGCACAATCGCGAGGTCGTCCGCAAAGAAACCATGCTGCAGCCCAGGGATGCACTTGAGACGCTCGCTCAGCGAATCCACCGCGACAATGAACAGCGACGGTCCCAGCACCGACCCTTGAGGGACACCACGCGTGAGGCTGACATCCTCCGACAGTACGTTGTTCACCCTCACCTTCGCCGTGCGTCCCTTCAGAAACAAAGCGACCCACGCCACCAGACGCTTTTACACGGCAAAGGACAGTAGTCCCTTGACAATTTAGCCGTGATCCACGGAGAAAAAGGCACGCGCATAGTCAATGAACACCGCCGCCGCCTTCTCGCCACCTTTCCTTCGCCGCACAGTCCTTGTCGTCTTCATGAGCGTTTCTAGCGTCGAGCGCTTCGGTTTGGGCCCTGCTCGCTCTGGCTGCAGCTTGTCCTCGTCGCAAGCCCTAACGCGGCGCGCCTTGATGCTTTCCATCAGCTTGCACATCGCGCTCGTGAGCGTCACCGCCCGAAAAGACGCCACGCTGCTTTTCGCCGTCTCTGTTTTCAGCGGCGGGTCTATGATTGCTTGCCTCCACTTGGTTGGCACCGGCCCCGTGCGCAAGCTGTATTCGAACACACGCAAGATGCACCTCTTCGCTACCCTGCCTAGCCGCCTCAGCTCCTCACTGTGGATCTCATCATCGCCCGGTGCCGTGCCAGAAGACGACTCACGCAACGCGACACTCAGCTCGGCCTCGGAGTAAAAAATTTTGTATTAAAACTTCCCAAGTTTAAATGACGGCCTTTTTCTTTTCTGCTTCGCATGTGCCTCTTTCTTTTGCTTTCGTCTCGTGCTTCGTGGCCGGTCCTCCTCCACTTCTTCCGTTTTTTTTGGCATTCACGCCCCTGCGTGTACAATCCCATTCGCTGACTGGCTCCGCAAGCTCCGGGTGAAAAGGTGTGTTCTAGTCACCTCGGAAACAAATATCTTGTGAGGCCTTCCTCTGCCAACGACCTTCTTTGCTTGACATGTTGCCGTGAGAAAGCTCGAACGCAATGTTCCCGCGCCGACGGTTGATGAAGCAATAACCTGCCTGGTGATGTTTCTTGCGCTCCATGCGGTTACTGCGCTCCCGCTGCCATTTTCTGCTTGCCTGTGTTTGCGGTCGAATGTCTCGTGCCTTTCGTCACTCGCAACCCACTTCCTGCGCATCTCGCAAGAAACCGCATTCCAAGGACCGTCAAAACGCATTTCTCTTTCCGTTTGCGTTCTCGCCTCTTCCCCCTTGCCTGCTTGTTCGTTGTCGCGTCGTTGCCATTCGGTTATCTCAACGTTTTCTCTTGCTTTCCTTGCGGGCCACATCGCCCCCTGCCATGCAAAAGTCGCTCATCAAGCTTTTTTGCGTTGTTCGCTCGCGCGCATCTTCATTTGTCTCTCTGCCTTTCCTTCGTTGTCCTAAGGCTCTGCATCGCGTGCTTCTCCTTGTCACCTTCGCTCTTCCTCCTGTGTGTGTCTACGCGTCTCCTTGCTTGCGAGCAAGCTCGACGCCATACGACCTCAAAGGCTCGGCACCTGCGTCCCGCTGCCAAGCCTGTCCTTGGTTTCCCTTGTGTCTTGCTGTCTGCGTTGCCTGCCTCGCCTTTCCGAGACAGAGGCGCGCGAGTAAGTTTTTCGCACCCCTTTCAGGACGCGCGTGCTTCGTGCTGTCGTGGCGGCAATGCGGCGTGCAAGTCCACGCACGCGTTGTGTCTCCCGCTCTTCCTCTCGGCTTCTTCTCCACACGTGCCGTTGTTTGCTGTGTTGTGACGGTTGGTGCCCGTTAATTCAGTCGCCTTGTTCCATCAGTGCCCGCCTGCGGTGTAGCACTGTTGCCTTTCCTCGTTTCCTTTCGCCTTTGCGCGGAGGCGTGTCTGTCTTGCACTCCGCGTCTGTGCGTGCGTCTCCGCGACCGAGGTTTTTTTCCACTTCCCTTTCCGTCCTTGTCCACTCACACACACGAGGGAACACGCCGCGCTCGCACTTCCCGCCTGGCGTTGGCCGCACGCACTGCCACCTTCGTTTCTCACGCGCACCTTCCGCTCCTGTTCGGCCTTTCCGCCTCGCGCGACCTCGCGCGTCTTGTTTGTGTGTTTCTTGTCACCCTCGCTTGTGTGCGTCTGCTTTCCTTTTGCCGTCTGTCGTCTGCGTCGCGTTTCCATTCGCGCGCTGGTGTTGACCAATTCGGGTGCGGGCGACGAGTTCGCGTGTGCGTCCCTTTGGTTGCTTCTTCGCTGTCCTTTACTGGCGGGTTCCGGTGCGACGCCACATTCGTCCCACACGCTGGCGTTTCCGGCGCGCCGTGCATGCTCGTGCCCGCTGCGCGCGCGTTCTTCGTAAGCGACCGCGTGCGTGGCCGTCGAGTCGCCTCTGCTTGTGGACCTTGCCAACGCACGCCGTCCGGCCGAGCGTCTGTCGGCGGAGCGTCTGTCGGCGGAGCGTCTTTGCGAACCGCGCGGAAGGCACGCGACAAGCCGCAGCGGCGCCGCGCTCAACGGCGAAAGAAGGCGCGTCGCTGGCCACCGGCGCTCGCCACGGCTGCAGCGACAGCCTTCGCGCGGTGGTGGCGGCCCGGATCAACGCAGCGCGCGGTCCCTCACGTTGTAGAGAAGAGGCATGGCGTGGGCGCATGGACGCACGGGTTGGCAGCAAGGGGCGTGCAGCGGGGAACGAACGGCGGGGCGGCACAGGGCAAAGGAAGCAGGTAAATAGGAAGCATGCCGCTCCAGCTTCGCGTCGCCGCGTGGCTGCTCTGCGCGGCGCTCTGCACGCGCGTTGGGGAGGGGATGGGCGCGGAAAAGGGAGAGACAGCAGCAGACTTCTTGGTGCTGTGCCGCGCCAAGCGCGCAGCGGACGAGGCAGTGCTTGCAGCGACGGGCGCGGCGAATCGAGTGGCACACTGCAGGGACGCACTTTGGCAGGCTGAGACGGAGCACGTGTCGAACGGAACGTGGCACGAGGTGAACACGACAAACGCCGCGCAACTGTGCGCGACAGGCTCGCTTCCCGAGTGCGACGCGTGGCGCTGGTCGACGGAGGCGACGAGCGGCGCACGAGAGGTAAAGAAACTGGCGGCTGAAGCGGTGCTGGCAGGAAACGACACCGAGGAAAGAGAAAAGCCAACAGGAGAACTGTTCAAAACGACGATGGGAGGCAGCACCTCGAAGAACACGGGATGGGGAGGGGAAAGCGCCGGACAGTGCCTGGCCTCCGACATGATGTGGCTATGCAACAGGGCAGGAAACGGCGCGGCTGGCGAACGGTGGTTCGCACCCAGCACGGACGCCGCACCGTGCACACCCGCAGGAAACTTGACGACGGTGGGAATCGACGAAACATCGACAGAGCACAGCGCCCGAGCGTGGAAGGAGATGGCCAGGGACAGCGGGGCCGCAGCTCCAACCCTGGCAGCAAACTGGCACATCGTAAAGACGATCTGCGACGCGTTACATCCGATGAACGAAACGACAAGACGAGGACAGCGTAAAAAGGAGGGACCGGAAACACTGCTATTGGTGGCCGGAAAGCTCGGACGCGCCATGGAGGACTTCAGCAAACAACTGCACGCGGACGACGACACCACAGCAGCCAACGTCCACGCACTAGGTGCGAAAACCACAGGAAAGAACGGGTGCACGGGCAACACCGGAGGCTCGGACAGCAGCGCGTGCGTCGGATACGACACAATACTCGCCAAAACCCGGGACCTCACAAGAATACCGTGGTTCGCGAAACTGAAGCAGATTGAGCAAAAGCTGGCTTCGCTCGCAGCTGTGGAAAGCCAGTGCGCAGCAGCAGCACGAAATGCACAGCACGCGAGCGCCAGAAGAGAGAGGCATGCGAGCCGACGGCTTGAGGAAACAGCCAACGAAGGCATGAGGAAAAGTGCACAAGGCGCAAACACTTCCGCGGAAAAAGCACAAGGCGCGGCGAAACTGGACAGCAAGAGCGGGCAAACAGCAGCCAGCGGAGACAAGACGGCAGCACGCACAGGAGAAGCCTGCAATGAGGCGCACCCGCGGTGGCACGCAGGCACCCGCACATGCGGTGACGAAGAAAACACACAAACAGACGCCACCGTGCGCACACCAAACGTGCTAGGCTCTTTGGCAACGCTGGCAACAGCATTGGCGGCAACGACGCGCAAAGACGTTTGGCACAAGTGAACAACACAAGGCAAGGCAGAGGAAGGCAGACGACACTTGTCTTGAAGCGGGTGGTGAAAGTGAAGACGCACACGCCATCACGGATGGAAAAAAAGGAACACGCGATCAAGGCACAGACTTTCTTGGTGCAACACTGCGGCAAGCACACTGAGGAACAAGGGAAAGGAAAGGACAGGTGCACAGCACCAGAAAAAAGTAGACAGGGAAAAAAAGCAGGGCACTCAGCAAGGAACGCGGAAGGCAGGAATGCAATTGGCACACGGCGACGCTGCCTGACAATGTCTGCGCGACGCGTGCGGCGGGTGCGCAACTGCGCAGGAACGCAGCAAGCGGCAGAGGGCCGACTGAATAAGGGCAACGTGCGAGGCGATATGGCAACGGGGCCAAACGCAGCGGAAACAACAACAAACATGACACACAACAGGACCGCGCAGCACGCACGGGAGGACACAAAAGGCGTGGACAGGCATGCGGACAAAAGAGCAGAGAAGAAGGGGAGACGGAAAGCAGAGACATGCACAGCGACTTCGGGAAGCACGGCCCAAGGGAACAAGGAGGGGAGCACACGGCAAGGACGACGATGGCACCTGCGCGAGACGCGAATGCGAACACACAGGGCGAAAGCACTGGAAGGGAAGAACACGGCCGTGAAAATGGCACCCGCTGGTGGCACGCGAATTCGCCCAGGACACGTGCATCGAGCACACAAGCACGGAAGCAACAAGCCACAAGTAACACGCGAAAAAAGCGCGGCAAAAGAGCGCCGGCCGCACAAGGCACCATCGCCAGAAAGACAAAGAAGGAAAAAAACAGGCGCCAAAGGCCGGCACACTTGGAGGCCGACAGCGACACACAGCATGCAAAACCGCACACGCTGCAGAGAAACGCGGCGAACGAAACAGAAACAGAAAAAGAGCCAAGACCACAGGACGGCAGTGGACCCGCGAAAGGAAAGGAGGATTAGAAGCCGCAGGACAAGCGGGACACGCAGCGAGCACAATCAGGCGAAACAAAAAAAAACAAAGAGAAGGAACGAAAACACAAACAAGGACACACCGAACAAAGGAACAGCACGAAAGCAGCGCAAATGGACCTGTGCGAGGGTGCGGTGGGGCACACACTTAATTAATGAACACCACTCCGCGGAAATAAAGGCAACGCACGCAAGGACGAAAAGCAGAGGAAAATGACAAGAGAGGGAGGATAAACAGGAAGAGACGCAGGAACGCAAGAAACGCTTGGGCAAGTCGCGGACAAAAACGACAAGGGGACCAGGAACAAGCGGGAACACACTGTCGCCACTTGCCCGCACACTGCACGTGGGACAGAAGGAAAGAGTGAAAGATGCAACAGCAACGCGGAGGATGCGCGAGGAAGCCACTTGCCTCCAGTGACGCGGAAAGAGGAACGAGTACGGCAGACCAAAGACGGACAAAAGACGGACAAAAGACGGAAAAAGGAAGGTAAAAAGAAGGTAAAAGAAAGAGAGGGAGAGGGGAACAGGAGAGAAGGCGCAAGGGAAAAAACAGGGGAAACCAAACAAAGGGGCGGAGACAAGAAGAGAAAAAGGACTTGGCACACGATGAAAGGAAAAGAAAAAAAAAAAATAAAAAAAGGGCAGCAGGACATAAAAATAAAGCACGAACGAATGCTTTAGGTTTTTTATTTTATTTTGCAAAAGTCGCGAACCATGCGCGCCACTTAAAAAATAAAAAAAATTAAAGTAAAAAAAACAAAATATAAAATACAAAGTAAAAATAAACTTCGGCAAGCCTTCGCCTTTTGACCTCTCCTCTCACATGAAAAGCCTCTAACTTTTCCAAGCTTGGTTAGAGGCAGGAATTACGAGAAAAAATTTCGCAAAAAAGAAAAAGAAGAAAAATAAAAGAAAATAGCAAAAATAGCAATAACTGACTGGAAAAACTAAAAAAATCTTGAGTTCAGAAAACAACAAAAGCAAAACGATAGAAAACAAAGACTTCATTGTTTACCTTTAGCTTTCCTATTTTTTGGAATGTGCTTCCTATCAAAAAAAAAAAAATTATTATTTTTTTATTTTCATAGTGTCATTAATTGTCTCGTCCTGCGCAACACCGACGGCTGGCTATCCGACTCTGAGAAACAGAAGGTAACGGCGAACGCAACCCCAAAACCATCCTCGCTTCACACAGCGGAACTGCGAAGCAGATTACCCTGGTTGTCGAGTCTTCATCCCGGAAACGATGCCGCATGCCTTTTGCAGTGCACTCCCCAACCCGCTTCGCTGTCGCAGAGATCGGGTAGGTGATATCCATACCCTCAGTCGAGCGATGTCTTTTTTCGGCTCGAGCAGTTCTCAACTCTGCTTCATCAGGTGCGGCCGCGACTGGGCTCTCCAGCTTGAAGATTTTCTTTAGGAAGCTGCCAGTTGAGCACTGAACAACAAATCCCACGCTCCCCAGGACTTCCAGTCTGCTCTTCCTCCTTGGGTCTCGCAATTTGGGTCGTCCCAGTAGGTGCGCTGCAGGTTCCTTGCTCTCCTCCTTCATTGAGTTGTGCCTGGCCTCTCGCCTCGGTCGCCCGTTGCTCGACCACAGGTGCATTGTGAGGCACGCTTTGAGCGCACACCTCATTGGGCAGCATAGGCAGCGGAGTGATCGTTGCAGGAGAAGTGACACCGCCACTTTACCGTCCTTCTTCTCCCGCTTCATTGTCGTACTGTTTCTATGATGCGTCCGCGCATTGCAAACCAGCAAGCACCACGGGATGTACGCGCTGCCGCAGCCACCATACACCTAGTCCCCTCCTTGCCCCTCTTCCTCTGCCTGGAGCCACAAGTGAACGGGGGCGACGCCGCGCCTTGTCCCCGTTCACGTTCCCGTTCGCTGGTGGCTCCAGTGCCACGCGCCACTCACCCTGCGTTGCGCCTCTGTTCTCGTTGCCTTTCACTCGAGTGTCGCGCGCGGCCGAGGACGCGATGACTCGGCTGTGCCCGTATGCTTCATCAGCATGCGCCGCAGCCTCCGCCTATATCGGCACTCCTCTGTGCACATGGCACTCGCTCCTGTAACAGGGTTCGCCATCACCTCCGCCCGCTTCCGAGTTTATGCTAGAGCTTGCTTAAAACGCGTGCCTCTTGAGTCACGCCTTGCCCTTGAGGACGCGCTGGCACTGCTGGCATGAAAATTTCTTGCTCCTCCGCTCCTCCTTCCCAGCTTTGCTTTTCCACCATCGTTCACAGGTGCGTCTTGAGTCTCCTTAGGTCCCCTCGATAGCGCGCGTGTCGTGTTCTTCTCTAACATTCGTCTACGCAGCCACTCGTTCTCAGTAGACTCTCTCGCGCACCACAGGCACGCGACCATGTTATCGTCATCTGCCTTGGCCTCTGCCGCGACCCGCTTCGGACTGTCCTCGACAGTTGGCACCACATCCGGAGGCTGCGTTGTCATGTCCTCCACGAGTCGCCCCCGCCGCCCAAAGTCCTCCCGGCACGCGTGACAGTTGTTTCTTTTCGTGTTCGCCATTGTCACGCGTCTAGTCTTCGCGGACAGTGCCGATGCTCAGTCTCTCTCCAGACAATGTGTTTTCACTAGCTGCACTCCATCGCTCCGCTGACCCGCACGAACCATGTTGCACAACGGCCACACAATCGGGTCGCTCTGCACTGTTGCTATCCCAAGGTCGGGTGCGTCCGTGTTGTCTTTCACTGTCACTCGCGAAGGGTCTTCCTCTTCTGCGGCATTCCCCGCGGCCTGCGCGCTGCACCTCCTGCACCTTAGCTGGTTCCCCTTGCGTGCGCGCCCGCTATGTACCCACCCGAAATGCTTCGTCGTTGCTTTTCCGAACTGCGCCAATGACGACGCGCCCAGGCGAACTACCTCGGAGTGCTTTTGGCGCTCACCGGACGTGACCGAGTAGCGCACATCGATGCGCGCGCCGCATCCTACCCTCTTCAAAGCCCCTGCACATCTCATCCCGCACCTCCCTCTCCACCCCAGTGGCGACATCAGTGGTCCACGCCGGATGTGACTGCCGCTTCGCGTGCCCCTGCTCAGCTGCCTTGTCCGCTGCCTCGGTGCGTGGCACACCGCAGTGCGAAAACACGAACTGGACGTTGACAGAAACGCGCAGCCGCACAATGCGCAGTATGACGTACCAAGTGTGTCTCAGCATCTCGTTCTCCACTCCTGCAGGGCCAGTGTTCAACGCCACCAGCGGCGACAGCGTGCTTTTGAATGCCACCACCCGTGTTCTGTGTGTCTTACCCAGCTCAACGCCGCCCGAAAGCCTCTTCAAGCCTCTTTCCATCGCCAAACATTCCGCACGGTAGCTGCAGGCAAGCGGCCCAGCTCCCAGCACCACATCCTCACGCCAACCAACCTTCCGATACACCAGCGCTCCAGCTCCTGACGAAGCATCCAGCACCACAGACACGTCTGTTCACACCTGACAGTCAAAGCCACTGAACCGCCGCACGCGCCCAATAGTGTGCACCTGCCTGTCCTTCTCAGGTGCGTCCGCCTTTAGGCCGCTCGCAGTGGGGCTGTTGAAGTGGACACGCCTAGCCAGACGCAACATCGCTGCGCCGTGGTCTTTTTCGGGGCTATCAATGGTGCTGTGCAAGTGCTGCGCCCTCTCAAGCCTGCCGTGGATCGGGTGCTCAAGCGGGAAGACGCCGTCCTCCACTTTCGCATGCACCGGACCTTTGCCCTTCAATCGCAGGTAATATTCCGACGCTCTCCGATGTGCCACCGCGTTGACCGGCTGCAGCCGCGCCTCGCGCAGGGCATCCTCCATGTTTGCAGCTTTTGGAATGCCTGCCACTATGTGCGCCGTCTGTGTCTGAACCCTCTCCGGCCGCTCGCGATCCGACAGCGAAGTGTCGAACCACCATGACGCGACGCCGTAGCACCTCTTGGTCTGCGCCAGCGCCAGGCAAAATGGTCGCAGCTTCTCCCTAGCCGGTTTCCACTCAGGCGATGCCACTGCACTGAGCTGCAAGAGTCGTGCGTTTGGCGCCGCTTTCATTCACATCTCATGCCTGCTCAGCCCCTTGCGCGGCTGCATGGTGAGCCCAAGCGGCTCTGGCGTTCGCCTTTCTTTCAGTCCAGTCCCTCACACTTTCAGGCTCAAAAGCTTCGCTTCCCGCGCACCGAATGTGGTGCCTTCAGGTTTCTCCGCCGACACTTCCATGCAGTACCTCGCCGAACAGCTCGTGATGCATTCCAATCCCTGCTGGATGGTCTGCTGGATTTCACTCAAATCAGCGCGTGTACGCACAATCGCGAGGTCGTCCGCAAAGAAACCATTCTGCAGCCCAGGGATGCACTTGAGACGCTCGCTCAGCGAATCCACCGTGACAATGAACAGCGACGGTCCCAGCACCGACCCTTGAGGGACACCACGCGTGAGTGTGACATCCTCCAACAGTACTGTGTTCACCCTCACCTTCGCCGTGCGTCCCTTCAGAAACCCAGCGACCCACGCCACCAGATGCTTTTACACGGCAAAGGACAGTAGTCCCTTGACAATGCAGCCGTGATCCACGGAGAAAAAGGCACGCGCATAGTCAATGAACACCGCCGCCGTCTTCTCGCCACCTTTCCTCCGCCGCACAACCCTTGTCGCCTGCATGAGCGTATCTAGCGTCGAGCGCGCCGGTTTGTGTCCTGCTCGCTGTGGCTGCAGCTTGTCCTCGTCGCAATCCCTAACGCGGCGCGCCTTGATGCGTTCCATCAGCTTGCACTTTGTGCTCGTGAGCGTCACCGCCCGAAAAGACGCCACGCTGCTTCGTGCCGTCTCTGTTTTCAGCGGCGGGTCTATGATTGCTTGCCTCCACTTGGTTGGCACCGGCTCCGTGCGCAAGCTGTATTCGAACACACGCAAGATGCACCTCTTCGCTACCCTGCCTAGCCGCCTCAGCTCCTCACTGCGGATCTCATCATCGCCCGGTGCCGTGCCAGAACACGACGCACTCAACGCGACATCCAGCTCGGCCTCGGAGTAAAAAATTTTGTATTAAAACTTCCCAAGTTTAAATGACGGCCTTTTTCTTTTCTGCTTCGCATGTGCCTCTTTCTTTTGCTTTCGTCTCGTGCTTCGTGGCCGGTCCTCCTCCACTTCTTCCGTTTTTTTTGGCATTCACGCCCCTGCGTGTACAATCCCATTCGCTGACTGGCTCCGCAAGCTCCGGGTGAAAAGGTGTGTTCTAGTCACCTCGGAAACAAATATCTTGTGAGGCCTTCCTCTGCCTACGACCTTCTTTGCTTGACATGTTGCCGTGAGAAAGCTCGAACGCAATGTCCCCGCGCCGACGGTTGATGAAGCAAAAACCTGCCTGGTGATGTTTCTTGCGCTCCATGCGGTTACTGCGCTCCCGCTTCCATTTTCTGCTTGCCTGTGTTTGCGGTCGAATGTCTCGTTCCTTTCGTCACTCGCAACCCACTTCCTGCGCATCTCGCAAGAAACCGCATTCCAAGGACCGTCAAAACGCATTTCTCTTTCCGTTTGCGTTCTCGCCTCTTCCCCCTTGCCTGCTTGTTCGTTGTCGCGTCTCTGCCATTCGGTTATCTCAACGTTTTCTCTTTTGTTCCTTGCGGGCCACATCGCCCCCTGCCATGCAAAAGTCGCTCATCAAGCTTTTTTGCGTTGTTCGCTCGCGCGCATCTTCATGTGTCTCTCTGCCTTGTCTTCGTTGTCCTAAGGCTCTGCATCGCTTGCTTCTCCTTGTCACCTTCGCTCTTCCTCCTGTGTGTGTCTACGCGTCTCCTTGCTTGCGAGCAAGCTCGACGCCATACGACCTCAAAGGCTCGGCACCTGCGTCCCGCTGCCAAGCCTGTCCTTGGTGTCCCTTGTGTCTTGCTGTCTGCGTTGCCTGCCTCGCCTTTCCGCGACAGAGGCGCGCGAGTAAGTTTTCGCACCCCTTTCAGGACGCGCGTGCTTCGTGCTGTCCTGGCGGCAATGCGGCGTGCAAGTCCACGCACGCGTTGTGTCTCCCGCTCTTCCTCTCGGCTTCTTCTCCACACGTGCCGTTGTTTGGTGCGTTGTGACGGTTGGTGCCCGTTAATTCAGTCGCCTTGTTCCATCAGTGCCCGCCTGCGGTGTAGCACTGTTGCCTTTCCTCGGTTCCTTTCGCCTTTGCGCGGAGGCGTGTCTGTCTTGCACTCCGCGTCTGTGCGTGCGTCTCCGCGACCGAGGTTTTTTTCCACTTCCCTTTCCGTCCTTGTCCACTCACACACACGAGGGAACACGCCGCGCCCGCACTTCCCGCCTGGCGTTGGCCGCACGCACTGCCACCTTCGTTTCTCACGCGCACCTTCCGCTCCTGTTCGGCCTTTCCGCCTCGCGCGACCTCGCGCGTCTTGTTTGTGTGTTTCTTGTCACCCTCGCTTGTGTGCGTCTGCTTTCCTTTTGCCGTCTGTCGTCTGCGTCGCGTTTCCATTCGCGCGCTGGTGTTGACCAATTCGGGTGCGGGCGACGAGTTCGCGTGTGCTTCCCTTTGGTTGCTTCTTCGTTGTTCTTTACGCGCGGATTCCGGTGCGACGCCACATTCGTCCCACACGCTGGCGTTTCCGGCGCGCCGTGCATGCTCGTGCCCGCTGCGCGCGCGTTCTTCGTAAGCGACCGCGTGCGTGGCCGTCGAGTCGCCTCTGCTTGTGGACCTTGCCAACGCACGCCGTCCGGCCGAGCGTCTGTCGGCGGAGCGTCTGTCGGCGGAGCGTCTTTGCGAACCGCGCGGAAGGCACGCGACAAGCCGCAGCGGCGCCGCGCTCAACGGCGAAAGAAGGCGCGTCGCTGGCCACCGGCGCTCGCCACGGCTGCATCGACAGCCTTCGCGCGGTGGTGGCGGCCCGGATCAACGCAGCGCGCGGTCCCTCACGTTGTAGAGAAGAGGCATGGCGTGGGCGCATGGACAAACGGGTTGGCAGCAAGGGGCGTGCAGCGGGGAAAAAACGGCGGGGCGGCACAGGGCAAAGGAAGCAGGTAAATAGGAAGCATGCCGCTCCAGCTTCGCGTCGCCGCGTGGCTGCTCTGCGCGGCGCTCTGCACGCGCGTTGGGGAGGGGATGGGCGCGGAAAAGGGAGAGACAGCAGCAGACTTCTTGGTGCTGTGCCGCGCCAAGCGAGCAGCGGATGAGGCAGTGCTTGCGGCGACGGCCGCGGCGAATCGAGTGGCACACTGCAGGGACGCAGTTTGGCAGGCTGAAAAGGAGCACGTGTCGAACGGAACGTGGAACGAGGTGAACAAGACGAACGACGAGCAACTGTGCGCGAGCGGCTCGCTTCCCGAGTGCGACGCGTGGCGCTGGTCGGCAGAGGCGGCGAACGGCGCAGCAGAGGTAAAGAAACTGGCGGCTGAAGCGGTGCTGAGAGGCGAGGACACCGAGGCAAGGGAAAAGGCAACAGGGGAGCTGTTCAAAACGACGATGGGAGGCACAAAATCGAAAAAGACGGGATGGGGGAAAAAGAACGCCGGCCAGTGCCTGGCCTCCGACATGATGTGGCTATGCAACAGCGACGGCAACGGCCAGGCTGGCAACCGCTGGTTCAAGCCAGCCGCCGACAACGCACCGTGCACACCCGCAGCAAACTTGAAGACGCTGGGCATCGACGAGAGCTCACCAGCGACAGGGCATAGCTGGAAGGAAATGGCCACGAGCAGCGGGTGCGCCGCTGCACGCCTGGAAGACAACTGGCACATCGTAAAGACGATCTGCGACGCGTTAATTCCGATGAACGAGACGCGACAAGGGGCGGGTACAGAGCAAGGAACGGGCGGACTGCTATTGGTAGCCGGAAAGCTCGCACGCGCCATGGAGGACTTCAGCAAACAACTGCACGCTGACACAGAAAGCGGCACGAAAAACGTCCACGCACTAGGTAAAACGACGACAGACCAGAGCGAATGCACGGGCACCACAGGAGGCTCGCAAAGCAGCGCGTGCGTCGGCTAAGACACAAAACTCGACAAAACGCGGGACCTCACAAAAATACCGTGGTTCGCGAAGCTGAAGCAGATCGAACAAAGGCTGGCTTCGCTCGCAGCTGTGGAGCTGCAGTGCGCAGCAGCAGAACGAAATGCACAGCACGCCAGCGCCAGAAGAGAGCGGCATGCGGGCCAACGGTGTGAGGAAACAGCCAACGACGGCATGCGGAAAAGTGCACAAGGCGCAAACACGCCCGCGGAAAAAGCACAAGGCACAACGAAGCTGGACAGCAAGAGCGGGCAAACAACAGCCAGCGGAGACAAGACGGCGACACGCACAGGAGAAGCCTGCAATGAGGCGCACCCGCGGTGGCACGCAGGCACCCGCACATGCGGTGACGAAGCAAACACACAAACAGACGCCACCGTGCAGACACAAAACGGGCTAGGCTCTTTGGCAACGCTGGCAACAGCATTGGCGGCAACGACGCGCAAAGACGTTCAGGCCAAGTGAACGACACAAGGAAAGGAAGAGGAAGGCAGACGACACTTGTCTTGAAGCGGGTGGTGAAAGTGAAGACGAACACGCCATCACGGAAGGAAAAGCAGGAACACACGATCAAGGCACAGACTTTCTTGGTGCAAAACTGCGGCAAGCACACTGAGGAACAAGGGAAAGGAAAGGACAGGTGCACAGCAGCAGAAAAAAATAGACAGGGAAAAAAAGCAGGGCACTCAGCAAGGAACACGGAAGGCAGGAATGGCATTGGCACACGGCGACGCTGCCGCACAATGTCTGCGCGACGCGTGCGGTGGGTGCGCAACTGCGCAGGAACGCAGCAAGCGGCAGAGGACCGACTGAATAAGGGCAACGTGCGAGGCGATATGGCACAGGGGCCAAACGCAGCGAAAACAACAACAAACATGACACACAACAGGACGCCGCAGCACGCACGGGCGGGTACAAAAGGCGTGGACAGGCATGCGGACAAAAGCGAACAGAAGAAGGGGGTACGGAAAGCAAAGACATGCACAGCGACTTCGGGACGCACGGCCCAAGGGAACAAGGAGGGGCGCACACGGCAAGGACGACGCTGGCACCTGCGAGAGCCGCGAATGCGAACACACAGGGCGAAAGCACTGGAAGGGAAGAACACGGCCGTGAAAATGGCACCCGCTGGTGGCACGCGAATTCGCACAGGACACGTGCGTCGAGCACACAAGCACGGAAGCACCAAGCCACAAGTAACACGCGGAAAAAGCGCAGCAAAAGAGCGCCGGCCGCACAAGGCAACATCGCCAGAAAGACAAAGAAGGAAAAAAACAGGCACCAAAGGCCGGCACACTTGGAGGCCGACAGCGACACACAGCATGCAAAACCGCACACGCTGCAGAGAAACGCGGCGAACGAAACAGAAACAGAAAAAAAAACAAGACCACCGGACAGCAGTGGACCCGCGAAAGGAAAGGAGGATTAGAAGCCGCAGGACAAGCGGGACACGCAGCGAGCACAATCAGGCGAAACAAAAAAAAACAAAGAGAAGGAACGAAAACACAAACAAGGACACACCGAACAAAGGAACAGCGCGAAAGCAGCGCAAATGGACCAACGCGAGGGTGCGGTGCAGTGGGGAAAGGACCCACTTAATGAACACCACTCCGCGGAAATAAAGGCAACGCACGCAAGGACGAAAAGCAAAGGAAAATGACAATAGAGGGAAGATGAACAGGAAGAGACGCAGGAAACAAGGAAACGCTTGGGCAAGTCGCAGACAGAAACGACAAGGTAGCCAGGAACAAGCAGGAACACACTGTCGCCACGCGCCCGCACACTGCACATGGGACAGAAGGAAAGAGTGAAAGATGCAACAGCAACGCGGAGGATGCGCGAGGAAGCCACTTGCCTCCAGTGACGCGGAAAGAGGAACGAGTACGGAAGACCAAAGACGGACAAAAGACGGACAAAAGGAGGAAAAAGGAAGGTAAAAAGACGGTAAAAGAAAGAGAGGGAGAGGGGAACAGGAGAGAAGGCGCAAGGGAAAAAAAAGGGGAAACCAAGAAAAGGGGCGGAGACAAGAAGAGAAAAAGGACTTGGCACACGATGAAAGGAAAAGGAAAAAAAAATATAAAACAAGGGCAGCAGGACAAAAAAATAAAGCACGAACGAATACTTTAGGTTTTTCTATTTTATTTTGCAAAGGCCGCGAACCATGCGCGCCACTTAAAAAATAAAAAAAATTAAACTAAAAAAAACAAAATATAAAATACAAAGTAAAAATAAACTTCGGCAAGCCTTCGCCTTTTGACCTCTCCTCTCACATGAAAAGCCTCTGCTTCTGCCAAGCTTGGGCAGAAACAGCGGTTACGAGAAAAAATTTCGCAAAAGAGAAAAAGAAGAAAAATAAAAGAAAATAGCAAAAATAGCAATAACTGACTGGAAAAACTAAAAAAATCTTGACTTCAGAAAACAACAAAAGAAAAAAGATAGAAAACAAAGACTGCATTGTTTACCTTTAGCTTTCCTATTTTTTGGAATGTGCTTCCTATCAAAAAAAAAAAAATTATTTTTTTTTTATTTTCATAGTGTTATTAATTGTCTCGTCCTGCACAACACCGACGGATCGCTATCCGACTCTGAGAAACAGAAGGTAACGGCGAACGCAACCCCAAAACCATCCTCGATTCACACAGCGGAACTGCGAAGCAGATTACCCTGGTTGTCGAGTCTTCATCCCGAACACGATGCCGCATGCTTTTTGCAGTGCAATCCCCAACCCGCTTCGCTGTCGCAGAGATCGGGTAGGTGATATCCATACCCTCAGTCGAGCGATGTCTTTTTACGGCTCGAGCAGTTCTCAACTCTGCTTCATCAGGTCAGGCCGCGATTGGGCTCTCCAGCTTGAAGATTTTCTTTAGGAAGCTGCCAGTTGAGCACTGAACAACAAATCCCACGCTCCCCAGGTCTTCCAGTCTGCTCTTCCTCCTCGGCTCTCGCAGTTTGGGTCGTCCCAGTAGGTGCGCTGCAGCCTCCTTGCTCTTCTCCTTCATTGAGTTGTGCCTGGCCTCTCGCCTCGGTTGCCCGTTGCTCGACCACAGGTGCATTGTGAGGCTCGCTTCGAGCGCACACCTCATTGGGCAGTATAGGCATCGAAGTGATTGTGGCAGGAGAAGTGACACCGCCACTTAACCGTCCTTCTTCTCCCGCTTCATTGTTGTACCTGTTCTATGACGCTGCCGGGCCTGCCAAACCAGCAAGCACCACGGGTTGTACGCGCTGCCGCACCCGCCATACACCTAGTCCCCTCCTTTTCCCTCGTCCTCTGCCTGGAGCCAGCAGTGAACGGGGGCGACGCCGCGCCTTGTCCCCGTTCACCTTCCCGTTCGCTGGTGGCTCCAGTGGCACGCGCCACTCACCCCGCGTTGCGCCTCTGTTCTCGGCGCCCTTCACTCGAGTGTCGCCCGCGTCCGAGGACGCGATGACTCGGCTGCGCCCGCATGCTTCATCAGCATGCGCCGCATCCTTCGCCTATATTGGCGCTCCTCGCTGCACACGGCACTCGCTCCTGTAACAGGGTTCTGCACCACCTCCGCGCGCTTCCGAGTTTATGCTAGAGCCTGCTTAAAACGCGTGCCTCCTGAGTCACGCCTCGCCCTTGAGGACGCGATGGCGCTGCTGGCATGAAAATTTCTGCGTCCTCCGCGCCTTCTCCGCTGTTCCACCATCGTTCACAGGTGCGTCTTGAGTCTCCTTAGGTCCTCTCGATAGCGCGCGTACCGTGTTCTTCTCTAACATTCGTCTCCGCAGCCACTCGTGCGCTGTAGACTTCCTCGCGCACCACAGGCACGCGCACATGTCGTCTTCATCGGCCTTGGCCTCTTCCCCGACCCGGTTCGGTCGTTCCTCGACAGGCGGCACCACATCCGGAGGCTGCGTCGTCATGCCCTCCACGAGTTGCCCCCGCCGCTCGAAGTCCTTGCGGCACGCGTGACAGTTGTTTCTTTTCGTGGTCGCCATTGTCACGCGCTTAGTCTTCGCGGTCAGTGCTGATTTTCAGTCTCTCTCCAGACAATGTGTTTTCACTAGCTGCACTCCACCGCTCCGCTGACCCGCACGAACCATGTCGCACAACGGCCACACAATCGGGTCTGTCTGACCTGTTGCCACTCCAAGGTCGGGTGCGTTCGCGTTGTCTGCCACTTGCACTCGCGAAGGGTCTTCATCTGCTGCGGCATTCCCCGCGGCCTGCGCGCTGCACCTCCTGCACCTTAGCTGGCCCGTCCTTCGTGCGCGGCCGCTATGTCCCCACCCGAAATTCTCCGACGTTGCTCTTCCGAACTGCGCCAATGACGACGCCTCCAACCAAACTACCTCGGATTGCTTTTGGCGCTCACCGGTCGTGACCGAGTAGCGCACTGCGATGCGCGCGTCGCATCCTACCCTCTTCAAAGCCCCTGCATACCTCCTCCCGCACCTCCCTCTCCATCCCAGTGGCGACATCAGTGGTCCAAGCCGGATGTGACTTTCGCTTCGCGTGCCCCTGCTCAGCTGCCTTGTCCGCTTGCTCGGTGCGTGGCACACCGCAGTGCGAAAACACGAACTGGACGTTGACAGACACGCGCAGACGCACAATGCGCAGTATGACGTCCCAGGTGTGTCTCAGCATCTCGTTCTCTACTCCTGCAGGGCCAGTGTTCAACGCCACCAGCGCCGACAGCGTGCTTTTGAATGCCACCACCCGTTTTCTGTGTGGCTTACCCATGTCGGCGCCGCTCGCAATCCTCTTCAAGCCCCTTTCCATCGCCACACATTCCGCACGGTAGCTGCAAGTAAGTGGCCCAGCTCCCAGCACCACCTCCTCACGCCAACCAACCTTCCGATACACCAGCGCTCCAGCTCCTGACGAAGCATCCAGCACCACAGACACGTCTGTTCACACCTGACAGTCAAAGCCACTGAACCGCCGCACGCGCCCAATAGTGTGCACCTGCCTGTCCTTCTCAGGTGCGTCCGCCTTTAGGCCGCTCGCAGTGGGGCTGTTGAAGTGGACACGCCTAGCCAGACGCAACATCGCTGCGCCGTGGTCTTTTTCGGGGCTATCAATGGTGCTGTGCAAGTGCTGCGCCCTCTCAAGCCTGCCGTGGATCGGGTGCTCAAGCGGGAAGACGCCGTCCTCCACTTTCGCATGCACCGGACCTTTGCCCTTCAATCGCAGGTAATATTCCGACGCTCTCCGATGTGCCACCGCGTTGACCGGCTGCAGCCGCGCCTCGCGCAGGGCATCCTCCATGTTTGCAGCTTTTGGAATGCCTGCCACTATGTGCGCCGTCTGTGTCTGAACCCTCTCCGGCCGCTCGCGATCCGACAGCGAAGTGTCGAACCACCATGACGCGACGCCGTAGCACCTCTTGGTCTGCGCCAGCGCCAGGCAAAATGGTCGCAGCTTCTCCCTAGCCGGTTTCCACTCAGGCGATGCCACTGCACTGAGCTGCAAGAGTCGTGCGTTTGGCGCCGCTTTCATTCACATCTCATGCCTGCTCAGCCCCTTGCGCGGCTGCATGGTGAGCCCAAGCGGCTCTGGCGTTCGCCTTTCTTTCAGTCCAGTCCCTCACACTTTCAGGCTCAAAAGCTTCGCTTCCCGCGCACCGAATGTGGTGCCTTCAGGTTTCTCCGCCGACACTTCCATGCAGTACCTCGCCGAACAGCTCGTGATGCATTCCAATCCCTGCTGGATGGTCTGCTGGATTTCACTCAAATCAGCGCGTGTACGCACAATCGCGAGGTCGTCCGCAAAGAAACCATTCTGCAGCCCAGGGATGCACTTGAGACGCTCGCTCAGCGAATCCACCGCGACAATGAACAGCGACGGTCCCAGCACCGACCCTTGAGGGACACCATGCGTGAGGCTGACATCCTCCAACAGTACGTTGTTCACCCTATCCTTCGCCGTGCGTCCCTTCAGAAACCCAGTGACCCACGCCACCAGATGCTTTTACAAGGCAAAGGACAGTAGTCCCTTGACAATGCAGCCGTGATCCACGGAGAAAAAGGCACGCGCATAGTCAATGAACACCGCCGCCGTCTTCTCGCCACCTTTCCACCGCCGCACAGCCCTTGTCGCCTGCATGAGCGTATCTAGCGTCGAGCGCTGCGGTTTGTGCCCTGCTCGCTGTGGCTGCAGCTTGTCCTCGTCGCAATCCCTAACGCGCCGCGCCTTGATGCTGTCCATCAGCTTGCACTTCGCGCTCGTGAGCGTCACCGCCCGAAAAGCCGCCACGCTGCTTTTCGTCGTCTCTGTTTTCAGCGTTGGGTCTATGATTGCTTGCCTTCACTTGGTTGGCACCGGCTCCGTGCGCAAGATGTAGTCGAACACACGCAAGATGCACCTCTTCGCTACCCTGCCTACTCTTCCCAGCTCCGCACTGTGGATCTCATCATCGCCCTTCGCCGTGCCAGAACACGACGCACTCAACGCGACATCCAGCTCGGCCTCGGAGTAAAAAATTTTGTATTAAAACTTCCCAAGTTTAAATGACGGCCTTTTTCTTTTCTGCTTCTTCTTCGCATGTGCCTCCTTTTTTTGCTTCTGTCTCGCACTTCGTGTCTTGCCCTCCTCCACCTCCTCCGTTTTTTTCGGCATTCACTGCCCTACTTTTACAATGCCTTTCGCTGACTGGTTCCGCAAGCTCCGGGTGAAAAGGTGTGTTCTAGTCACCTCGGAAACAAATATCTTGTCGAGGCCTGTCCCTGCCTACGACCTTCTTTGTTTGACATGTTGCCGTGAGAAAGCTCGAACGCAATGTTCCCGCGCCGACGATTGATGAAGCAATAACCTTGCCGGTTATGTTTCCCCCGCTCCATTCGGTTAGTGCTCGCGTGCTTCCATTTTCTGCTTGCCTGTGTTTGCGGTCATACGTCTCGTGGCGTTCGTCTCGCGCAACCCACTGCCTGCGCTTCTCGCAAGAAACCGCATTCCAAGGACCGTCAAAACGCATCCTTCTTTCCGTTTGCGATCTCGTCTCTTGCCCCCTGCCTGCTTGTTCGTTGTCGCGTCGTTGCCACCCGGCTGTCTCAACGTTTTCTCTTGCTTTCCTTGCGGGCCACATCGCCCCCTGCCATGCAAAAGTTGCGCATCAAGCTTTTTTGCTTCGTGTCCTCGCGCGCATCTTCATTTATCTCTCTGCCTTGTCTTCGTTGTCCTAAGGCTCTGCATCGCGTGCTTCTCCTTCTCACCTCCGCTCTTCCTCCTGTTTGTGTCTCTGCGTCTCCTTGCTTGCGAGCAAGCTCGACGCCATACGTCCTCAAAGGCTCGTTACCTGCGTCCCTTCGCCAACCCTGTCCTTGGTGTCCCTTGTGTCTTTGTTGCTGCGGCGCCTTCCTCGCCTTTCCGCGACAGAGGTGCGCGAGTAAGTTTTCCGCACCCCTTTCAGGACGCGCGTGTCTCGTGCTGTCGTGGTGGCAATGCGGCGTGCAAGTCCACGCACATTTTGTGTTGCCCTCTCTTCCTCTCGGTTTCTTCTCCCAACGTGTCGTCGCCTGCTGTGTTGTGACGGTTGGTGCCCGTTAATTCAGTCGCCTTGTTCCATCAGTGCCCGCCTGCGGTGTAGCACTGTTGCCTTTCCTCGGTTCCTTTCGCCTTTGCGCGGAGGCTGTGCTGTCTTGCACTCCGCGTCTGTGCGTTCATCTCCGCGACCGAGGTTTTTTTCCACTGCCCTTTCCTTCCTTCTCCACTCACACACACGAGGGAACACGCCGCGCTCGCACTTCCCGCCTGGCGTTGGCCGCGCGCACTTCCACCTGCGTTGCTCATGCGCACCTTCCGACCCTGTTCGTTCTTTCCGCCCGCGCGACCTCGCGCGTCTTTTTTGTGTGTTTCTTGTCACCCTTGCTTGTGTGCGTCTGCTTTCCTTTTGCCGTCTGTCGTCTTTGTCGCGTTTCCATTCGCGCGCTGGTGTTGACCAATTCGGGTGTGGGCGACGAGTTCGCGTGTGCGACCCGTTGGTTGCTTCTTCGTTGTTCTTTCCGCGCGGATTCCGGTGCGACGCCACATTCGTCCCAACCGCTGGCGTTTCCGGCGCGCCGTGCATGCTCGTGCCCGCTGCGCGCGCGTTCTTCGTAAGCGACCGCGTGCGTGGCCGTCGAGTCGCCTCTGCTTGTGGATCTTGCCGCCGCACGCCGTCCGGCCGAGCGTCTGTCGGCGGAGCGTCTGTCGGCGGAGCGTCTTTGCGAACCGCGCGGAAGGCACCCGACAAGCCGCAGCGGCGCCTTGCTCGACGGCAGAAGAAGGCCCGTCGTTGGCCAACGGCTGTCGCCACTGCTGCCTGGACAGCCTTCCCTTGGTGGTGGCGGCACGGATCAACGCAGCGCTCGGTCCCTCACGTTGTAGAGAAGAGGCATGGCCTGGGCGCATGGACGCACGGGTTGGCAGCAAGGGACGTGCAGCGGGGAGCGAACGGCGGGGCGGCACAGGGCAAAGGAAGCAGGTAAATAGGAAGCATGCCCTGCCAGCTTCGCGTCGCCGCGTGGCTGCTTTGCGCGGCTCTCTGCACGCGCGTTGGTGAGGGGCTGGGCGCGACAAAGGGACAGGCAGCAGCAGACTTCTTGCTGCTGTGCCGCGCCAAGCGCGTAGCGGACGAGGCAGTGCTTGCAGCGACGGGCGCGGCGGGCAGAGTGGCGCGATGCAGGGACGCACTTTGGCAGGCTAAGAAGGAGCACGTGTCGCGCGGGTCGGTGATCGAGGTGAACACGACGAACGCCGCGCAACTGTGCGCGACAGGTGCGCGCCCCGAGTGCGACGCGTGGCGCTGGTCGACGGAGGCGGCGAACGGCGCAGCAGAGGTAAAGAAACTGTCGGCTGAAGCGGTGCTGGCAGGCGCGGACACCGAGGAAGGGGCAAAGGCAACAGGGAACCTGTTCAAAACGACGATGGGAGGCAGCACCTCGGAAAACACGGGATGGGGAGGGCGGAACGCCGGCCAGGGCCTTGCCTCCGACATCACTTGTTTGGTCAAGAGCAACGGAAACGGCGCGGCTAGCACGCGGTGGTTCGCAACCGACACGGACAACGCACCGTGCACACCCGCAGGAAACTTGGCGAAACTGGGCATCGACGAAGCATCGGCAGAGCACAGGACCCATGAATGGAAGGAGATGAAGACAGGAGGATCCGGGGCCGACGCTGCACGCCTGGCAACAAACTGGCACCTCGTACAGACGATCTGCGGCGCGTTAATTCCGGTGACGACGCCACAAACGAACCTCGAGAAAAAAGACAAGACAGGAGGACTAGGCTTGGTGGCCGGAAAGCGCGCACGCGCCATGGAAGACTTCAGCAAAGCACTGCACGCGGACGACGACACCACAGCAGCCAACGTCCACGCACTAGGTGCAAAAACGAGCAGCGGCCAGAACGGATGCACGACAGACAAAGGAGGCTCGGACAGCAGCGCGTGCGTCGGCTACGACACAAAACTCGACAACACGCGGGACCTCACGGAAATACCGTGGTTCGCGAAAGTGGACGAGATTGAGCAAAGGCTGGCCTCGCTCGCAGCTGTGGAGCTGCAGTGCGCAGCAGCGGAACGAAGTGCGAAGCACGCGAGCGCCGGACGAAAGAGGCATGCGGGCCAACGGACTGAGGAAACAGCCAACGAAGGCATGAGGAAAAGTGCACAAGGCGCAAACACTTCCGCGGAAAAAGCACAAGGCGCGGCGCAACTGGACAGCAAGAGCGGGCAAACAGCAGCCAGCGGAGACAAGACGGCAGCACGCACAGGAGAAGCCTGCAATGAGGGTCACCCGCGGTGGCACGCAGGCACCCGCACATGCGGTGACGAAGAAAACACACAAACAGACGCCACCGTGCGCACACCAAACGTGCTAGGCTCTTTGGCAACGCTGGCAACAGCATTGGCGGCAACGACGCGCAAAGACGTTTGAAACAAGTGAACAACACAAGGAAAGGCAGAGGAAGGCAGACGACACTTGTCTTGAAGCGGGTGGTGAAAGTGAAGACGCACACGGCATCAAGGATGGAAAGAAAGGAACACACGATCAAGGCGCAGACTTTCTTGGTGCAACACTGCGGCAAGCACACTGAGGAACAAGGGAAAGGAAAGGACAGGTGCACAGCAGCAGAAAAACATAGACAGGGAAAAAAAGCAGGGCACTCAGCAAGGAACACGGAAGGCAAGAATGCAATTGGCACACGGCAACGCTGCCTGACAATGTCTGCGCGGAGCGTGCGGCGGGTGCGCAACTGCGCAGGAACGCAGCAAGCGGCAGAGGGCCGACTGAATAAGGGCAACGTGCGAGGCGATATGGCAACGGGGCCAAACGCAGCGGAAACAACAACAAACATGACACACAACAGGCCGCCGCAGCGCGCACGGGCGGACACAAAAGGCGTGGACAGGCAGGCGAACAAAAGAGCAGAGAAGAAGGGGAGGCGGAAAGCAAAGACATGCACAGCGCTTCGGGAACAACGGCCCAAGGGAACAAGGAGGGGAGCACACGGCAAGGACGACGCTGGCACCTGCGCGAGCCGCGAATGCGAACACACAGGGCGAAAGCACTGGAAGGGAAGAACACGCACGTGAAAATGGCACCCGCTGGTGGCACGCGAATTCGCACAGGACACGTGCATCGAGCACACAAGCACGGAAGCAACAAGCCACAAGTAACACGCGAAAAAAGCGCGGCAAAAGAGCGCCGGCCGCACAAGGCAACATCTGCAGAAAGACAAAGAAGGAAAAAAACAGGCACCAAAGGCCGGCACACTTGGAGGCCGACAGCGACACACAGCATGCAAAACCGCACACGCTGCAGAGAAACGGGGCGAACGAAACAGAAACAGAAAAAGAGCCAAGACCACAGGACAGCAGTGGACCCGCGAAAAGAAAGGAAGGTAAGAAGCCGCAGGCGCAGCGGGCCACGCAGCGAGCACAATCAGGCGGGACAAAAAAAAACAAAGGGAAGACACGCAAACACAAGCAAGGACGGACCGAACAAAGGAGCAGCGCGAAAGCATCGCAAATGGACCAACGCGAGGGTGCGGTACGCCGGGGCACACACCCACTTAATGAACACCACTCCAGGGAAATAAAGGCAACGCACGCAAGGACGAAAAGCAGAGGAAAATGACAAGAGAGGGAAGATAAACAGGAAGAGACGCAGGAAAGCAAGAAACGCTTGGGCAAGTCGCAGACAAAAACGACAAGGGGACCAGGAACAAGCAGGGACACACTGTCGCCACCTGCCCGCACACTGCAGCTGGGACAGAAGGAAAGAGTGAAAGATGCAACAGCAACGCGGAGGATGCGCGAGGAAGCCACTTGCCTCCAGTGACGCGGAAAGAGGAACGAGTGCGGCAGAACAAAGAAGGAACGAAGACGGACAAAAGACGAACAAAAGGCGGAAAAAAGAAGGTGAAAAGAGAGGGAGAGGGGAACAGGAGAGAAGGCGCAAGGGAAAAAACAGGGGAAACCAAACAAAGGGGCGGAGACAAGAAGAGAAAAAGGACTTGGCACACGATGAAAGGAAAAGGAAAAAAAAAAATATAAACCAAGGGCAGCAGGACAAAAAAATAAAGCACGAACGCATACTTTAGGTTTTTCTATTTTATTTTGCAAAAATCGCGAACCATGCGCTCCACTTAAAAAATAAAAAAAATTAAACTAAAAAAAACAAAATATAAAAAATACAAAGTAAAAATAAACTTCGGCAAGCCTTCGCCTTTTGACCTCTCCTCTCACATGAAAAGCCTCTAATTTTTCCAAGCTTGGGAAGAAGCAGCGATTACGAGAAAAAATTTCGCAAAAAAGAAAAAAAGAAAAATAAAAGAAAATAGCGGCAATAGCAATAACTGGGTGGAAAAACTAAAAAAATCTTGACTTCAGAAAACAACAAAAGCAAAACGATAGAAAACAAAAACTGCATTGTTTACCTTTAGCTTTCCTATTTTTTGGAATCTTTTTCCTATCAAAAAAAAATAAATTATTTTTTTTTTTATTTTCATAGTGTCATTAATTGTCTCGTCCTGCACAACACCGACGGCTCGGTATCCGGCTCTGCAAAACAGAAGGTAACGGCGAACGCATCCCCAAAACCCATCCTCGCTTCACACAGCGGAACTGCGAAGCAGATTACCCTGGTTGTCGACTCTTCATCCCGAATACGATGCCGCATGCCTTTTGCAGTGCACTCCCCAACCCTCTTCTGTGTCGCAGAGATCGGGTAGGTGATATCCATACCCGCAGGCGAGCGATGTCTTTTTTCGGCTCGAGCAGGCCTCAACTCTGCTTCATCAGTTGCGGCCGCGACTGTGCTCTCCAACTTGAAGATTTTCTTTAGGAAGCTGGCCAGGTGCGCGCTGAACAACAAAGCCCACGCTCCCCAGGTCTTCCAGTCTTTTCTTCCTCCCCGGCTCTCGCAAGCTGGGTCGTCCCAGTAGGTGCGTTGCAATCTCCTTGCACTCCACCTTCATTGAGTTGTGCCTGGCCTCTCGTCTCGTTTGCCCGTTGCTCGACCACAGGTGCATTGTGAGGCACGCTTTGAGCGCACACCTCATTGGGCAGTATAGGCAGCGGAGTGATTGCTGCAGGAGAAGTGACACCGCCAATGTACCGTCCTTCTTCCCCCGCTTCATTGTCGTACTGTCTTTATGACGCGTCCTCGCATTGCAAACCAGCAAGCACCACGGGATGTACGCGCTGCCGCACCCGCCATACACCTAGTCCCCTCCTTTTCCCTCTTCCTCTGCCTGGAGCCAGCAGTGAACGGGGGCGACGACGCGCCTTGTCCCCGTTCACGTTCCCGTTCGCCGGTGGCTCCAGTGGCACGCGCCACTCACCCTCCGTTGCGCCGTTGCTCTCGGTTCCTTTCACTCGAGTTGCGCCCGCGGCCGAGGACGCGATGACTCGGCTGTGCCCGTATGCTTCATCAGCATGCGCCGCAGCCTCCGCCTATAGTGGCACTCCTCGCTGCACATGGCACTCGATCCTGTAACAGGGTTCGCCACCACCTCCGCCCGCTTCCGAGTTTATGCTAGAGCTTGCTTAAAACGCGTGCCTCTTGAGTCATGCCTTGCCCTTGAGGACGCGATGGCACTGCTGGCATGAAAATTTCTTGCTCCTCCGCTCCTCCTTCCCAGCTTTGCTTTTCCACCATCGTTCACAGGTGCGTCTTGAGCCTCCTTAGTTCCTCTCGATAGCGCGCGTACCGTGTTCTTCTCTAACATTCGTCTACGCAGCCACTCGTTCTCAGTAGACTCTCTCGCTCACCACAGGCACGCGACCATGTTTTCGTCATCGGCCCTGGCCTCTGCCGCGACCCGCTTCGGACTGTCCTCGACAGTTGGCACCACATCCGGAGGCTGCGTTGTCATGTCCTCCACGAGTCGCCCCCGCCGCCCAAAGTCCTCCCGGCACGCGTGACAGTTGTTTCTTTTCGTGGCCGCCATTGTCACGCGTCTAGTCTTCGCGGTCAGTGCCGATGCTCAGTCTCTCTCCAGACAATGTGTTTTCACTAGCTGCACTCCACCGCTCCGCTGACCCGCACGAACCATGTTGCACAACGGCCACACAATCGGGTCGCTCTGCACTGTTGCTATCCCAAGGTCGGGTGCGTTCGTGTTGTCTGCCACTGTCACTCGCGAAGGGTCTTCCTCTGCTGCGGCACCCCCCGCGGCCTGCGCGCTGCACCTCCTGCACCTTAGCTGGCCCGTCTTACGTGCGCGCCCGCTATGTACCCACCCGAAATGCTTCGACGTTGCTTTTCCGAACTGCGCCAATGACGACGCGCCCAGACAAACTACCTCGGAGTGCTTTTGGCGCTCACCGGACGTGACCGAGTAGCGCACATCGATGCGCGCGTCGCATCCTACCCTCTTCAAAGCCCCTGCACATCTCAGTCCGCATCTCCCTCTCCACCCCAGTGGCGACATCAGTGGTCCACGCCGGATGTGACTGCCGCTTCGCTCGCCCCTGCTCAGCTGCCTTGTCCGCTGCCTCGGTGCGTGGCACACCGCAGTGCGAAAACACGAACTGGACGTTGACAGACACGCGCAGCCAAACAATGCGCAGTATGACGTACCAAGTGTGTCTCAGCATCTCGTTCTCCACTCCTGCAGGGCCAGTGTTCAACGCCACCAGCGGCGACAGCGTGCTTTTGAATGCCACCACCCGTGTTCTGTGTGTCTTACCCAGCTCAACGCCGCCCGCAAGCCTCTTCAAGCCTCTTTCCATCGCCACACATTCCGCACGGTAGCTGCAGGCAAGCGGCCCAGCTCCCAGCACCACCTCCTCACGCCAACCAACCTTCCGATACACCAGCGCTCCATGTCCTGACGAAGCATCCAGCACCCCAGACACGTCTGTTCACACCTGACAGTCAAAGCCACTGAACCGCCGCACTGGCCCAATAGTGTGCACCTGCCTGTCCTTCTCAGGTGCGTCCGCCTTTAGGCCTGTCGCAGTGGGGCTGTTGAAGTGGACACGCCTAGCCAGACGCAACATCGCTGCGCCGTGGTCTTTTTCGGGGCTATCAATGGTGCTGTGCAAGTGCTGCGCCTTCGCAAGCCTGCCGTGGATCGGGTGCTCAAGCGGGAAGACGCCGTCCGCCACTTTCGCATGCACCGGACCTTTGCCCTTCAATCGCAGGTAATATTCCGACGCTCTCCGATGTGCTACCGCGTTGACCGGCCGCAGCCGCGCCTCGCGCAGGGCATCCTCCATGTTTGCAGCTTTTGGAATGCCTGCCACTATGTGCGCCGTCTGTGTCTGAACCCTCTCCGGCCGCTCGCGATCCGACACAGAAGTGTCGAACCACCATGACGCGACGCCGTAGCACCTCTTAGTCTGCGCCAGCGCCAGGCAAAATGGTCGCAGCTTCTCCCTAGCCGGTTTCCACTCAGGCGATGCCACTGCTTTGAGCTGCAAGAGTCGTGCGTTTGGCGCCGCTTTCATTCACATCTCATGCCTGCTCAGCCCCTTGCGCGGCTGCATGGTGAGCCCAAGCGGCTCTGGCGTTCGCCTTTCCTTCAGTGCAGTCCCTCACACTTTCAGGCTCAAAAGCTTCGCTCCCCGCGCACCGAATGGCGTGTACTCAGTCTTCTCCGCCGACACCTCCATGCAGTACCTCGCCGAACAGCTCGTGATGCATTCCAATCCCTGCTGGATGGTCTGCTGGATTTCACTCAAATCAGCGCGTGTACGCACAATCGCGAGGTCGTCCGCAAAGAAACCATTCTGCAGCCCAGGGATGCACTTGAGACGCTCGCTCAGCGAATCCACCGCGACAATGAACAGCGACGGTCCCAGCACCGACCCTTGAGGGACACCACGCGTGAGGCTGACATCCTCCGACAACACGTTGTTCACCCTCACCTGCGCCGTGCGTTCCTTCAGAAACAAAGCGACCCACTCCACCAGATGCTTTTACAAGGCAAAGGTCAGTAGTCCCTTGACAATGCAGCCGTGATCCACGGAGAAAAAGGCACGCGCATAGTCAATGAACACCGCCGCCGTCTTCTCGCCACCTTTCCTCCGCCGCACAGCCCTTGTCGCCTGCATGAGCGTATCTAGCGTCGAGCGCGCCGGTTTGTGCCCTGCTCGCTGTGGCTGCAGCTTGTCCTCGTCGCAATCCCTAACGCGGCGCGCCTTGATGCGTTCCATCAGCTTGCACATCGTGCTCGTGAGCGTCACCGCCCGAAAAGACGCCACCCCGCTTTGTGCCGTCTCTGTTTTCAGCGGCGGGTCCATGATTGCTTGCCTCCACTTGGTTGGCACCGGCCCCGTGCGCAAGCTGCAGTCGAACACACGCAAGATGCACCTCTTCGCTACCCTGCCTAGCCGCCTCAGCTCCTCACTGTGGATCTCATCATCGCCCGGTGCCGTGCCAGAAGACGACTCACGCAACGCGACATCTAGCTCGGCCTCGGAGTAAAAAATTTTGTATTAAAACTTCCCAAGTTTAAATGACGGCCTTTTTCTTTTCTGCTTCGCATGTGCCTCTTTCTTTTGCTTTCGTCTCGTGCTTCGTGGCCGGTCCTCCTCCACTTCTTCCGTTTTTTTTGGCATTCACGCCCCTGCGTGTACAATCCCATTCGCTGACTGGCTGCGCAAGCTCCGGGTGAAAAGGTGTGTTCTAGTCACCTCGGAAACAAATATCTTGTGAGGCCTTCCTCTGCCTACGACCTTCTTTGCTTGACATGTTGCCGTGAGAAAGCTCGAACGCAATGTTCCCGCGCCGACGGTTGATGAAGCAATAACCTGCCTGGTGATGTTTCTTGCGCTCCATGCGGCTACTGCGCTCCCGCTGCCATTTTCTGCTTGCCTGTGTTTGCGGTCGAATGTCTCGTGCCTTTCGTCACTCGCAACCCATTTCCTGCGCATCTCGCAAGAAACCGCTTTCCAAGGACCGTCAAAACGCATTTCTCTTTCCGTTTGCGTTCTCGCCTCTTCCCCCGTGCCTGCTTGTTCGTTGTCGCGTCGTTGCCATTCGGTTATCTCAACGTTTTCTCTTGCTTTCCTTGCGGGCCACATCGCCCCCTGCCATGCAAAAGTCGCTCATCAAGCTTTTTTGCGTTGTTCGCTCGCGCGCATCTTCATTTGTCTCTCTGCCTTTCCTTCGTTGTCCTAAGGCTCTGCATCGCGTGCTTCTCCTTGTCACCTTCGCTCTTCCTCCTGTGTGTGTCTACGCGTCTCCTTGCTTGCGAGCAAGCTCGATGCCATACGACCTCGGAGGCTCGGCACCTGCGTCCCGCTGCCAAGCCTGTCTCTGGTGTCCCTTGTGTCTTGCTGTCTGCGTTGCCTGCCTCGCCTTTCCGCGACAGAGGCGCGCGAGTAAGTTTTTCGCACCCCTTTCAGGACGCGCGTGTCTCGTGCTGTCGTGGCGGCAATGCGGCGTGCAAGTCCACGCACGGTTTGTGTCGCCCTCTCTTCCTCTCGTGTTCTTCTCCCAACGTGCCGTCTCTTTCTGTGTTGTGACGGTTGGTGTCCGTTAATTCAGTCGCCGCGTTCCATCAGTGCCCGCCTGCGGTGTAGCACTGTCGCCCTTCCGCTGTTCCTTTCGCCTGCGCGCGGAGGCGTGCTTGTCTTGGACTCCGCGTCTGTTCGTGCGTCTCCGCGACCGAGGTTTTTTTCCACTGCCCCTCCCGTCCTTCTCCACACATACACACGAGGGGACACGCCTCTGTTGTACTGCCCACCTGGCGTTGGCCGCACGCACTGCTACCTTCGTTTCTCACTCGCACCTTCCGCTCCCGTTCGGCCTTTCCGCCTCGCGCGGCCTCGCGCCTCCTGTCTGTGTGTTTCTTGTCACCCTCGCTTGTGTGCGTCTGCCTTCCCTTTGCCGTTTCCCGTCTGCGTCGCGTTTCCATTCTCCCGCTTGTGTTGACCAATTCGGTTGCGGGCGACGAGTTCGCGTGTGCTTCCCTTTGGTTGCTTTTTCGTTGTTCTTTGCGCGCGGGTTCCGGTGCGACGCCACATTCGTCCCAACCGCTGGCGTTTCCGGCGCGCCGTGCATGCTCGTGCGCGCTGCGCGCGCGTTCTTCGTAAGCGACCGCGTGCGTGGCCGTCGAGTCGCCTCTGCTTGTGGATCTTGCCGCCGCACGCCGTCCGGCCGAAAGTCTGCTGGCGGAGCTCCTTTGCGAACCGCGCGGAAGGCAGGCGACAAGCCGCAGCGGCGCCGCGCTCAACGGCAGCAGAAGGCGCGTCGCTGGCCAACGGCGCTCGCCACGCCTGCAGCGACAGCCTTCGCGCGGTGGTGGCGGCACGGATCAACGCACAGCGCGGTCCCTCACGTTGTAGAGAAGAGGCATGGCGTGGGCGCATGGACGCACGGGTTGGCAGCAAGGGGCGTGCAGCGGGGAGCGAACGGCGGGCCGGCACAGGGCAAAGGAGGCAGGTAAATAGGAAGCATGCTGCTCCAGCTTCGCGTCGCCGCGTGGCTTGTCTGCGCGGCGCTCTGCGTGCGCGTTGGGGAGGGGCTGGGCGCGACAAAGGGACAGACAGCAGCAGACTTCTTGGTGCTGTGCCGCGCCAAGCGCGCAGCGGACGAGGCAGTGCTTGCAGCGACGGGCGCGGCGGGCAGAGTGGCGCGCTGCAGGAACGCACTTTGGCAGGCTAAGAAGGAGCACGTGTCGAACGGGTCGTGGGACGAGGTGAACACGACAAACGCCGCGCAACTGTGCGCGAGCGACTCGCGCCCCGAGTGCGACGCGTGGCGCTGGTCGACGGAGGCGACGAGCGACGCAGCAGAGGTAAAGAAACTGGCGGCTGAAGCGGTGCTGGCAGGCGCGGACACCGAGGAAGGGGCAAAGGAGACAGGGGACCTGTTCAAAACGACGATGGGAGGCAGCACCTCGGAAAAAACGGGATGGAAAGGGCGGAACGCCGGCCAGTGCCTGGCCTCCGACATGATGTGGCTGTGCAACAGCAACGGCGACGGCGCGGCTAGCAAGCGATGGTTCGCGACCGACACGGACAACGCACCGTGCAGCCCCAGAGGAAACTTGGCGAAACTGGGAATCGACAAAACATCGGGAGAGCAAAGAACCCAAGAGTGGAAAGAGATGAAGACAGGACGGTCCGGGGCCGACGCTGCACGCCTGGCAACAAACTGGCAAATCGTAAAGACGATCTGCGACGCGTTAATTCCGGTGACATCTCCACAAAAGAACCTCGAGAAAAAAGACAACAAACGAGGGGTAGGCTTGGTGGCCGGAAAGCTCGCACGCGCCATGGAAGACTTCAGCAAAGCACTGCACGCGGACGACGACACCACAGCAGCCAACGTCCACGCACTAGGAAAAACGAGCAGCGGCCAGAACGGATGCACGACAGACAAAGGAGGCTCGGACAGCAGCGCGTGCGTCGGCTACGACACAAAACTCGACAACACGCGGGACCTCACAAAAATACCGTGCTTCGCGAAACTGAAGCAGATTGAACAAAGGCTGCATTCGCTCGCAGCTGTAGAGCTGCAGTGCGAAGCAGCGGAACGAAGTGCGAGGCACGCGAGCGCACGAAGAAAGAGGCATGCGAGCCGACGGGATACGGCTACAGCCAACGACGGCATGCGGAAAAGTGCACAAGGCGCAAACACTTCCGCGGAAAAAGCACAAGGAGCAGCGCAACTGGACAGCAAGGGCGGGCAAACAGCAGCCACAGGAGACAAGCAGGCAGCGCGCACAGGAGCAGCCTGCAATGAGGCGCAGCCGCGGTGGCACGCAGGCACCCGCACATGCGGTGACGAAGCAAACACAGCAACAGACAACACCGTGCGCACACCAAACGTGCTAGGCTCTTTGGCAACGCTGGCAACAGCATTGGCGGCAACGACGCGCAAAGACGTTCAGGCCAAGTGAACAACACAAGGAAAGGCAGAGGAAGGCAGACGACACTTGTCTTGAAGCGGGTGGTGAAAGTGAAGACGCACACGCCATCACGGATGGAAAAAAAGGAACACACGATCAAGGCGCAGACTTTCTTGGTGCAACACTGCGGCAAGCACACTGAGGAACAAGGGAACGGAAGGGACAGGTGCACAGCAGCAGAAAAAAATAGACAGGGAAAAAAAGCAGGGCACTCAGCAAGGAACACGGAAGGCAGGAATGCAATTGGCACACGGCGACGCTGCCTGACAATGTCTGCGCGACGCGTGCGGCGGGTGCGCAACTGCGCAGCAACGCAGCAAGCGGCAGAGGACCGACTGAATAAGGGCAACGTGCGAGGCGATATGGCAACGGGGCCAAACGCAGCGGAAACAACAACAAACATGACACACAACAGGCCGCCGCAGCGCGCACGGGCGGACACAAAAGGCGTGGACAGGCAGGCGAACAAAAGAGCAGAGAAGAAGGGGAGGCGGAAAGCAAAGACATGCACAGCGCTTCGGGAACAACGGCCCAAGGGAACAAGGAGGGGAGCACACGGCAAGGACGACGCTGGCACCTGCGCGAGCCGCGAATGCGAACACACAGGGCGAAAGCACTGGACGGGAAGAACACGGCCGAGAAAATGGCACCCGCTGGTGGCACGCGAATTCGCACAGGACACGTGCATCCAGCACACAAGCACGGAAGCAACAAGCCACAAGTAACACGCGAAAAAAGCGCGGCAAAAGAGCGCCGGCCGCACAAGGCAACATCGCCAGAAAGACAAAGAAGGAAAAAACAGGCGCCAAAGGCCGGCACACTTGGAGGCTGACACAGACACACAGCATGCAGAACCGCACACGCTGCAGAGAAACGCGGCGAACGAAACAGAAACAGAAAAAGAGCCAAGACCACAGGACAGCAGTGGACCCGCGAAAGCAAAGGAAGGTTAGAAGACGCAGGCCAAGCGGGCCACGCAGCGAGCACAATCAGGCGAAACAAAAAAAAACAAAGAGAAGGAACGCCAACACAAACAAGGACGCACCGAAGAAAGGAACAGCACGAAAGCAGCGCAAATGGACCAACGCGAGGGTGCGGTCAGGTGGGACACACACCCACTTAATGAACACCACTCCGCGGAAATAAAGGCAACGCACGCAAGGACGAAAAGCAAAGGAAAATGACAAGAGAGGGAAGATGCACAGGAAGAGGCGCAGGAACGCAAGAAACGCTTGGGCAAGTCGCAGACAAAAACGACAAGGGGACCAGGACCAAAACGGAACACACTGTCGCCACGCGCCCGCACACTGCAGCTGGGACAGAAGGAAAGAGTGAAAGATGCAACAGCAACGCGGAGGATGCGCGAGGGAGCCACTTGCCTCCAGTGACGCGGAAAGAGGAACGAGTAGGGCAGACCAAAGACGGACAAAAGACGGACAAAAGGCGGAAAAAAGAAGGTGAAAAGAGAGGGAAAGGGGAACAGGAGAGAAGGCGCAAGGGAAGCAACAGGGGAAAACAAGGAAAGGGGCGGAACCGAGAAGAGAAAAAGGACTTGGCACACGATGAAAGGAAAAGGAAAAAAAAAATATAAACCAAGGGCAGCAGGACAAAAAAATAAAGCACGAACGCATTCTTTAGGTTTTTTATTTTATTTTGCAAAAGTCGAGAACCATGCGCGCCACTTAAAAAATAAAAAAAATTAAACTAAAAAAAACAAAATATAAAATACAAAGTAAAAATAAACTTCGCAAAGCCTTCGCCTTTTGACCTCTCCTCTCACATGAAAAGCCTCTAATTCTTCCAAGCTTGGTTAGAGGAAGGAATTACGAGAAAAAATTTCGCAAAAAATAAAAAGTAGAAAAATAAAAGAAAATAGAAAAAATAGCAATAACTGACTGGAAAAACTAAAAAAATCTTGACTTCGAAAAACAACAAAAGCAGCACGGAAGAAAACAAAGACTTCATTGTTTACCTTTAGCTTTCCTATTTTTTGGAATGTGCTTCCTATCAAAAAAAAAAAAATTATTATTTTTTTATTTTCATAGTGTCATTAATTGTCTCGTCCTGCGCGACACCGACGTCTGGCTATCCGGCTCTGAGAAACAGAAGGTAACGGCGAACGCAACCCCAAAACCATCCTCGCCTCACACAGCGGAACTGCGGGACAGATTACCCTGGTTGTCGAGTCTTCTTCCCGGAAACGATGCCGCATGCCTTTTGCATCGCACTCCCCAACCCGCTTCGCTGTCGCAGAGATCGGGTAGGTGATATCCATACCCTCAGTCGAGCGATGTTTTTTTTCGGCTCGAGCAGTTCTCGACTCTGCTTCATCAGCTGCGGCCGCGACTGTGCTCTCCAGCTTGAAGATTTTCTTTAGGAAGCTGCCAGTTGAGCACTGAACAACAAATCCCACGCTCCCCAGGTCTTCCAGTTGTTTCTTCCTCCCCGGCTCTCGCAGGCTGGGGCAGCCCAGTAGGTGCGTTGCAATCTCCTTGCTCTCCTCCTTCATTGAGTTGTGCCTGGCCTCTCGTCTCGTTCGCCCGTTGCTCGACCACAGGTTCATTGTGAGGCACGCTTTGAGAGCACACCTCATTGGGCAGCATAGGCAGCGGAGTGATCGCTGCAGGAGAAGTGACACCTCCACTGTACCGTCCTTCTTCTCCCGCTTCATTGTCGTACTGTCTTTATGATGCGTCCGCGCATTGCAAACCAGCAAGCACCACGGGATGTACGCGCTGCCGCACCCGCCATACACCTAGTCCCCGCCTCTTCTCTCTTCCTCTCGCTGGAGCCACAAGTGAACGGGGGAGACGCCGCGCCTTGTCCCCGTTCACGTTCCCGTTCGCTGGTGGCTCCAGTACCACGCGCCACTCACCCTGCGTTGCGCCTCTTTTCTCGTTGCCTTTCACTCGAGTGTCGCGCGCGGCCGAGGACGCGATGACTCGCCCGTGCCCGTATGCTTCATCAGCATGCGCCGCAGCCTTCGCCTATATCGGCGCTCCTCGCTGCACATGGCACTCGCTCCTGTAACAGGGTTCGCCATCACCTCCGCCCGCTTCCGAGTTTATGCTAGAGCTTGCTTAAAACTCGTGCTTCTTGAGTCACGCCTCGCCCTTGAGGACGCGATGGCACTTGTGGCATGAAAATTTCTTGCTCCTCCGCCCCTTCTCCGCTGTTCCACCATCACGCACAGTGTCTGCTTGAGTGTCCTTAGGTCCTCTCGATAGCGCGCGTACCGTGCTCTTCTCTAACATTCGTCTCCGCAGCCACTCGCGCGCTGTAGACTTCCTCGCGCACCACAGGCACGCGACCATGCTTTCTTCATCGGCCTTGTCCTCTTCCCCGACCCGCTTCGGACGTTCCTCGACAGTTGGCAACACATCCGGAGGTTGCGTCGTCATGTCCTCCACGAGTTTCCCCCGCCGCTCAAAGTCCTCCCGGCACGCGTGACAGTTGTTTCTTTTCGTGGTCGCCACTGTCACGCGTCTAGTCTTCGCGGTCAGCGCCCATGCTTAGTCGTTCTCCAGACAATGTGTTTGCACTAGCTGCACTCCACCGCTCCGCCGACCCGCACGAACCATGTTGCACAACGGCCACACAATCGGGTCGCTCTGCACTGTTGCTTTCCCAAGGTCGGGTGCGTTCGTGTTGTCTGCCACTGTCACTCGCGAAGGGTCTTCCTCTGCTGCGGCACCCCCCGCGGCCTGCGCGCTGCACCTCCTGCACCTTAGCTGGTTCGCTTTTCGTGCGCTGCCCCTACGTCCCCACCCGAAATGCTTCGACGTTGCTTTTCCGAACTGGGCCAATGACGACGCACCCAGACAAACTACCTCGGAGTGCTTTTGGCGCTCACCGGACGTGACCGAGTAGCGCACATCGATGCGCGCTGCGCATCCTACCTTCCTCAAAGCCCCTGCACATCTCATCCCGCACCTCCCTCTCCACCCCAGTGGCGACATCAGTGGTCCAAGCCGGATGTGACTGCCGCTTCGCTCGCGCCTGCTCAGCTGCCTTGTCCGCTGCCTCGGTGCGTGGCACACCGCAGTGCGAAAACACGAACTGGACGTTGACAGACACGCGCAGCCGCACAATGCGCAGTATGACGTCCCAGGTGTGTCTCAGCATCGCGTTCTCCACTCCTGCAGGGCCAGTGTTCAACGCCACCAGCGGCGACAGCGTGCTTTTGAATGCCACCACCCGTGTTCTGTGTGTCTTACCCAGCTCGACGCCGCCCGCAAGCCTCTTCAAGCCTCTTTCCATCGCCACACATTCCGCACGGTAGCTGCAGGCAAGCGGCCCAGCTCCCAGCACCACCTCCTCACGCCAACCAACCTTCCGATACACCATCGCTCCAGCTCCTGACGAAGCATCCAGCACCACAGGCACGTCTGTTCACACCTGACAGTCAAAGCCACTGAACCGCCGCACTGGCCCAATAGTGTGCACCTGCCTGTCCTTCTCAGGTGCGTCCTGCTTTAGGCCTGTCGCAGTGGGGCTGTTGAAGTGGACACGCCTAGCCAGACGCAACATCGCTGCGCCGTGGTCTTTTTCGGGGCTATCAATGTTGCTGTACAAGTGCTGCGCCTTCGCAAGCCTTCCGTGGATCGGGTGCTCAAGCGGGAAGACGCTGTCCGCCACTTTCGCATGCACCGGACCTTTGCCCTTCAATCGCAGGAAGAATTCCGACGCTCTCTGATGCGCCATCGCGTTGTTCGGCCGCATCCGCGCCTCGCGCAGGGCATCCTCCATGTTTGCAGCTTTTGGAATGCCTGCCACTATGTGCGCCGTCTGTGTCTGAACCCTCTCCGGCCGCTCGCGATCCGACAGCGAAGTGTCGAACCACCATGACGCGACGCCGTAGCTCCTCTTGGTCTTCGCCAGCGCCAGGCAAAATGGGCGCAGCTTCTCCCTAGCCGTTTCCCCTTCAGGCGATGCCACTGCTTTGAGCTGCAAGAGTCGTGCGTTTGGCGCCGCTGTCATGCACATCTCATGCCAGCTCAGCCCCTTGCGCGGCTACATGGTGAGCCCAAGCGGCTCTGGCGTGTTCCTTTCCCTCAGTGCAGTCCCTCACACTTTCAGGCTCAAAAGCTTCGCTCCCCGCGAACCGAATGGCGTGCACTCAGTCTCCTCCGCCGACACCTCCATGCAGTACCTCGCCGAACAGCTCGTGATGCATTCCAATTCCTTGTGGTCGGTCTGATGGATTTCACTCAAATCAGCGCGTGTACGCACAATTGCGAGGTCGTCCGCAAAGAAACCATGCTGCAGCCCAGGGTTTGTCTTGAGACTGTCGCTCAGCGAATCCACCGCGACAATGAACAGCGACGGTCCCAGCACCGACCCTTGAGGGACACCACGCGTGAGTTTGACAGCCTCCACCAGTACGTTGTTCCACCTCACCTTCGCCGTGCGTCCCTTCAGAAACAAAGCGACCCACTTCACCAGACTCTTTTACACGGCAAAGGACAGTAGTCCCCTGACAATGCAGCCGTGATCCACGGAGAAAAAGCCACGCGTATAGTCAATGAACACCGCAGCCGCCTTCACGCCACCTTTCCTCCGCCGCACAGCCCTTGTCGCCTTCATGAGCGTATCTAGCGTCGAGCGCTTCGGTTTGGGCCCTGCTCGCTGTGGCTGCAGCTTGTCCTCGTCGCAATCCCTAACGCGGCGCGCCTTGATGCTTTCCATCAGCTTGCACATCGCGCTCGTGAGCGTCACCGCCCGAAAAGACGCCACGCTGCTTCGTGCCGTCTCTGTTTTCAGCGGCGGGTCTATGATTGCTTTCCTCCACTTGGTTGCTACCGGCCCCGTGCGCAATGTGTAGTCGAACACACGCAAGATGCACCTCGGCGCTACCCTGCCTAGCCGCCTCAGCTCCTCACTGTGGATCTCATCATCTTCCGGTGCCGCGCCAGAAGACGACTCACGCAACGCGACATCCAGCTCGGCCTCGGAGTAAAAAATTTTGTATTAAAACTTCCCAAGTTTAAATGCTGCCCTTGTTCTTTTCTGCTTCTTATGTGCCTCTTTCTTTTGCTTTCGTCGTGCGCTTCTTGTCCTGTCCTCCTCCACTTCTTCCGTTTTTTTCGGCTTTCACGCCCCTTCGCGTACAATCCCATTCGCTGTCCGTGTCCGCAAGCTCCGGGCGAAAAGTTTCGTTCTAGTCACCTCGGAAACAAATATCTTGTGAGTCCTTCCTCTGCCAACGACCTTCTTTACTTGACATGTTGCCATGAGAAAGCTCGAACGCAATGGCCCCGCGCCGACGATTGATGAAGCAATAACCTGCCCGGTGATGTTTCTTGCGCTCCATGCGGTTACTGCGCTCCCGCTGCCATTTTCTGCTTTGCTGTGTGCCTGGTCATATGTCTCGTTTCTTTCGTCACTCGCAACCCATTGCCTGCGCTTCTCGCAAGAAACCGCATTCCAAGGACCATCAAAACGCATTTCTCTTTCCGTTTGCGTTCGCGCCTCTTCCCCCGTGCCTGCTTGTTCCTTGTCGCGTCGTTGCCATTCGGTTATCTCAACGTTTTCTCTTGCTTTCCTTTCGGGCCACATCGCCCCCTGCCATGCAAAAGTCGCTCATCAATGTTGTTTGCGTTGTGTTGTCTGTGCTATCTTCATTTGGCGTTCTGCCTATCTTTCGTTGTCCTAAGGCTCCGCACCGCGTGCCTCTCCTTGTCACCACCGCTCTTCCACTTGTTTGTGTCTTTTCGTCTCCTTGCTTGCGAGCAAGCTCGACGCCATACGACCTCGGAGGCTCGGCACCTGCGTCCCGCTGCCAACCCTGTCCTTGGTGTCCCTTCCGTCTTGGCGTCTGCGTGTTCTTTCGCGCCTTTCCGCGACAGAGGCTCGCGAGTAAGTTTTTCGCACTTCTTTCAGGACGCTCGTTTCTCGTGGTGCCGTGGCGGCAATGCGGCGTGAAAGTCCACGCACGGTTTGTGTCGCCCTCTCTTCCTCTCGTGTTCTTCTCCCAACGTGCCGTCTCTTTCTGTGTTGTGACGGTTGGTGTCCGTTAATTCAGTCGCCGCGTTCCATCAGTGCCCGCCTGCGGTGTAGCACTGTCGCCCTTCCGCTGTTCCTTTCGCCTGCGCTCGGAGGCGTGCTTGTCTTGGACTCCGCGTCTGTTCGTGCGTCTCCGCGACCGAGGTTTTTTTCCACTGCCCCTCCCGTCCTTCTCCACACATACACACGAGGGGACACGCCTCTGTTGTACTGCCCACCTGGCGTTGGCCGCACGCACTGCTACCTTCGTTTCTCACTCGCACCTTCCGCTCCCGTTCGGCCTTTCCGCCTCGCGCGGCCTCGCGCCTCCTGTCTGTGTGTTTCTTGTCACCCTCGCTTGTGCGCGTCTGCCTTCCCTTTGCCGTTTCCCGTCTGCGTCGCGTTTCCATTCTCCCGCTTGTGTTGACCAATTCGGTTGCGGGCGACGAGTTCGCGTGTGCTTCCCTTTGGTTGCTTTTTCGTTGTTCTTTACGCGCGGGTTCCGGTGCGACGCCACATTCGTCCCAACCGCTGGCGTTTCCGGCGCGCCGTGCATTGTCGTGCCCGCTGCGCGCGCGTTCTTCGTAAGCGACCGCGTGCGTGGCCGTCGAGTCGCCTCTGCTTGTGTATCCTGCCGCCGCACGCCGTCCGGCCGAGCGTCTGTCGGCGGAGCTGCGGTGCGAACCGCGCGGAAGGCACGCGACACGCCGCATCGGCGCCTTGCTCGGCGGCAGCGGAAGGCCCGTCGCTGGCCACCGGCGCTCGCCACGGCTGCATCGACAGCCTTCGCGCGGTGGTGGCGGCACGGATCAACGCAGCGCGCGGTCCCTCACATTGTAGAGAAGAGGCATGGCGTGGGCGCATGGACGCACTTGTTGGCAGCAAGGGGGATGCAGCGGGGAGCGCACGGCGGGGCGGCACAGGGCAAAGGAAGCAGGTAAATAGGAAGCATGCTCTGCCAGCTTCGCGTCGCCGCGTGGCTGCTTTGCGCGTCGCTCTGCACGCGCATCGGTGAGGGGCTGGGTGCGACAAAGGGACAGGCAGCAGCAGACTTCTTGGTGCTGTGCCGCGCCAAGCGCGCAGCGGACGAGGCAGTGCTTGCAGCAACGGGCTCGTCGGGCAGAGTGGCGCGCTGCAGGGACGCACTTTGGCAGGCTAAGAAGGAGCACGTGTCGCGCGGGACGGTGATCGAGGTGAACACGACGAACTCCGCGCAACTGTGCGCGAGCGGCTCGCTTCCCGAGTGCGACGCGTGGCGCTGGTCGACGGAGGCGGCGAGCGACGCAGCAGAGGTAAAGAAACTGTCGACTGAAGCGGTGCTGGCAGGCGCGGACACCGAGGCAAGGGCAAAGGCAACAGGGAACCTGTTCAAAACGACGATGGGAAGCACAAAATCGGAAAACACGGGATGGGGAGGGCGGAACGCCGGCCAGGGCCTTGCCTCCGACATGATGTGGCTGTGCAACAGCAACGGCGACGGCGCGGCTAGCACGCGGTGGTTCGCAACCGACACGGACAACGCACCGTGTACACCCGCAGGAAACTTGGCGAAACTGGGCATCGACGAAACATCGGCAGAGCGGAGAACCCATGAATGGAAAGAGATGAAGACAGGAGGATCCGGGGCCGACGCTGCACGCCTGGCAACAAACTGGCACCTCGTACAGACGATCTGCGACGCGTTAATTCCGGTGACGACGCCACAAACGAACCTCGAGAAAAAAGACAAGACAGGAGGACTAGGCTTGGTGGCCGGAAAGCGCGCACGCGCCATGGAAGACTTCAGCAAAGCACTGCACGCGGACGACGACACCACAGCAGCCAACGTCCACGCACTAGGTGCAAAAACCACAGGCCAGAACGGATGCACGAGCGCCAAAGGAGGCTCGGACAGCAGCGCGTGCGTCGGCTACGACACAAAACTCGACAACACGCGGGACCTCACAAAAATACCGTGGTTCGCGAAAGTGGACGAGATTGAGCAAAGGCTGGCCTCGCTCGCAGCTGTGGAGCTGCAGTGCGCAGCAGCAGAACGAAGTGCGAAGCACGCGAGCGCCGGACGAAAGAGGCATGCGGGCCATCGGACTGAGGAAACAGCCAACGAAGGCATGAGGAAAAGTGCACAAGGCGCAAACACTTCCGCGGAAAAAGCACAAGGCGCGGCGCAACTGGACAGCAAGAGCGGGCAAACAGCAGTCAGCGGAGACAAGACGGCAGCACGCACAGGAGAAGCCTGCAATGAGGGTCACCCGCGGTGGCACGCAGGCACCCGCACATGCGGTGACGAAGAAAACACACAAACAGACGCCACCGTGCGCACACCAAACGTGCTAGGCTCTTTGGCAACGCTGGCAACAGCATTGGCGGCAACGACGCGCAAAGACGTTTGGCACAAGTGAACAACACAAGGCAAGGCAGAGGAAGGCAGACGACACTTGTCTTGAATCGGGTGGTGAAAGTGAAGACGCACACGGCATCACGGATGGAAAGAAGGGAACACACGTTCAAGGCGCAGACTTTCTTGGTGCAAGACTGCGGCAAGCACACTGAGGAACAAGGGAAAGGAAAGGAAAGGTGCACAGCAGCAGAACAGAATAGACAGGGAAAAAAAGCAGGGCACTCAGCAAGGAACACGGAAGGCAAGAATGCAATTGGCACACGGCAACGCTGCCTGACAATGTCTGCGCGGAGCGTGCGGTGGGTGCGCGGCTGCGCAGGAACGCAGCAAGCGGCAGAGGGCCGACTGAATAAGGGCAACGTGCGAGGCGATATGGCAGCGGGGCCAAACGAAGCGGAAACAACAACAAACATGACACACAACAGGACGCCACAGCACGCACGGGCGGACACAAAAGGCGTGGACAGGCATGCGAACAAAAGAGAACAGAAGAAGGGGAGACGGAAAGCAAAGACATGCACAGCGAATTCGGGGAGCACGGCCCAAGGGAACAAGGAGGGGCGCACACGGCAAGGACGACGCTGGCACCTGCGCGAGCCGCGAATGCGAACACACAGGGCGAAAGCACTGGATGGGAAGGACACGGCCGTGAAAATGGCACCCGCTGGTGGCACGCGAATTCGCACAGGACACGTGCATCGAGCACACAAGCACGGAAGCAACAAGCCACAAGTAACACGCGAAAAAAGCGCGGCAAAAGAGCGCCGGCCGCACAAGGCAACATCTGCAGAAAGACAAAGAAGGAAAAAAACAGGCACCAAAGGCCGGCACACTTGGAGGCCGACAGCGACACACAGCATGCAAAACCGCACACGCTGCAGAGAAACGGGGCGAACGAAACAGAAACAGAAAAAGAGCCAAGACCACAGGACAGCAGTGGACCCGCGAAAAGAAAGGAAGGTAAGAAGCCGCAGGCGCAGCGGGCCACGCAGCGAGCACAATCAGGCGGGACAAAAAAAAACAAAGGGAAGACACGCAAACACAAGCAAGGACGGACCGAACAAAGGAGCAGCGCGAAAGCATCGCAAATGGACCTGTGCGAGGGTGCGGTACGCCGGGGCACACACCCACTTAATGAAAACCACTCCAGGGAAATAAAGGCAACGCACGCAAGGACGAAAAGCAGAGGAACATGACAAGAGAGGGAAGATAAACAGGAAGAGACGCAGGAAAGCAAGAAACGCTTGGGCAAGTCGCAGACAAAAACGACAAGGGGACCAGGAACCAGCAGGAACACACTGTCGCCACCTGCCCGCACACTGCAGCTGGGACAGAAGGAAAGAGTGAAAGATGCAACAGCAACGCGGAGGATGCGCGAGGAAGCCACTTGCCTCCAGTGACGCGGAAAGAGGAACGAGTGCGGCAGAACAAAGAAGGAACGAAGACGGACAAAAGACGAACAAAAGGCGGAAAAAAGAAGGTGAAAAGAGAGGGAGAGGGGAACAGGAGAGAAGGCGCAAGGGAAAAAACAGGGGAAACCAAGAAAAGGGGCGGAGACAAGAAGAGAAAAAGGACTTGGCACACGATGAAAGGAAAAGGAAAAAAAAAATATAAACCAAGGTCAGCAGGACAAAAAAATAAAGCACGAACGCATACTTTAGGTTTTTCTATTTTATTGTGCAAAAGTCGCGAAACATGCGCGCCACTTAAAAAATAAAAAAAATTAAACTAAAAAAAACAAAATATAAAAAATACAAAGTAAAAATAAACTTTGTTAAGCCTTCGCCTTTTGACCTCTCCTCTCACATGAAAAGCCTCTAATTTTTCCAAGCTTGGGCAGAAGCAGCGATTACGAGAAAAAATTTCGCAAAAAAGAAAAAGAAGAAAAATAAAAGAAAATAGCAAAAATAGCAATAACTGACTGGAAAAACTAAAAAAATCTTGACTTCAGAAAACCACAAAAGAAAAAAGATAGAAAACAAAAACTGCATTGTTTACCTTTAGCTTTCCTATTTTTTGGAATCTTTTTCCTATCAAAAAAAAATAAATTATTTTTTTTTTATTTTCATAGTGTCATTAATTGTCTTGTCCTGCGCAACACCGACGGCTCGCTATCCGGCTCTGCAAAACAGAAGGTAACGGCGAACGCAACCCCAAAACCCATCCTCGCTTCACACAGCGGAACTGCGAAGCAGATTACCCTGGTTGTCGACTCTTCATTTCGAATACGATGCCGCATGCCTTTTGCAGTGCACTCCCCAACCCTCTTCGCTGTCGCAGAGATCGGGTAGGTGATACCCATACCCGCAGGCGAGCGATGTCTTTTTTCGGCTCGAGCAGTTCTCAACTCTGCTTCATCAGGTGCGGCCGCGACTGTGCTCTCCAACTTGAAGATTTTCTTTAGGAAGCTGGCCAGGTGCGCGCTGAACAACAAAGCCCACGCTCCCCAGGTCTTCCAGTCTTTTCTTCCTCCCCGGCTCTCGCAAGCTGGGTCGTCCCAGTAGGTGCGTTGCAATCTCCTTGCACTCCACCTTCATTGAGTTGTGCCTGGCCTCTCGTCTCGTTTGCCCGTTGCTCGACCACAGGTGCATTGTGAGGCACGCTTTGACAGCACACCTCATTGGGCACTATAGGCAGCGGAGTGATTGCGGCAGGAGAAGTGACACCGCCAATGTACCGTCCTTCTTCTCCCGCTTCATTGTCGTACTGTCTTTATGACGCGTCCGCGCATTGCAAACCAGCAAGCACCACGGGATGTACGCGCTGCCGCACCCGCCATACACCTAGTCCCCTCCTTTTCCCTCTTCCTCTGCCTGGAGCCAGCAGTGAACGGGGTCGACGACGCGCCTTGTCCCCGTTCACGTTCCCGGGCGCTGGTGGCTCCAGTACCACGCGCCACTCACCCTCCGTTGCGCCTCTGCTCTCGGTTCCTTTCACTCGAGTGTCGCCCGCGGCCGAGGACGCGATGACTCGGCGCTGCCCGTATGCTTCATCAGCATGCGCCGCAGCCTCCGCCTATAGTGGCACTCCTCGCTGCACTTGGCACTCGATCCTGTAACAGGGTTCGCCACCACCTCCGCCCGCTTTCGAGTTTATGCTAGAGCTTGCTTAAAACGCGTGCCTCTTGAGTCATGCCTTGCCCTTGAGGACGCGATGGCACTGCTGGCATGAAAATTTCTTGCTCCTCCGCTCCTCCTTCCCAGCTTTGCTTTTCCACCTTCGTTCACAGGTGCGTCTTGAGCCTCCTTAGGTCCTCTCGATAGCGCGCGTACCGTGTTCTTCTCTAACATTCGTCTACGCAGCCACTCGTTCTCAGTAGACTCTCTCGCTCACCACAGGCACGCGACCATGTTTTCGTCGCCTGCCTTGGCCTCTGCCGCGACCCGCTTCGGACTGTCCTCGACAGTTGGCACCACATCCGGAGGCTGCGTTGTCATGTCCTCCACGAGTCGCCCCCGCCGCCCAAAGTCCTCCCGGCACGCGTGACAGTTGTTTCTTTTCGTGGCCGCCATTGTCACGCGTCTAGTCTTCGCGGTCAGTGCCGATGCTCAGTCTCTCTCCAGACAATGTGTTTTCACTAGCTGCACTCCACCGCTCCGCCGACCCGCACGAACCATGTTGCACAACGGCCACACAATCGGGTCGCTCTGCACTGTTGCTATCCCAAGGTCGGGTGCGTTCGTGTTGTCTGCCACTGTCACTCGCGAAGGGTCTTCCTCTGCTGCGGCACCCCCCGCGGCCTGCGCGCTGCACCTCCTGCACCTTAGCTGGCCCGTCTTACGTGCGCGCCCGCTATGTACCCACCCGAAATGCTTCGACGTTATTCTTCCGAACTGCGCCAATGACGACGCCTCCAGACAAACTACCTCGGAGTGCTTTTGGCGCTCACCGGACGTGACCGAGTATCGCACTGCGATGCGCGCGTCGCATCCTACCCTCCTCAAAGCCCCTGCACATCTCGTCCCGCACCTCCCTCTCCACCCCAGTGGCGACATCAGTGGTCCACGCCGGATGTGACTTTCGCTTCGCGTGCCCCTGCTCAGCTGCCTTGTCCGCTGCCTCGGTGCGTGGCACACCGCAGTGCGAAAACACGAACTGGACGTTGACAGAAACGCGCAGCCGCACAATGCGCAGTATGACGTCCCAGGTGTGTCTCAGCATCGCGTTCTCCACTCCTGCAGGGCCAGTGTTCAACGCCACCAGCGGCGACAGCGTGCTTTTGAATGCCACCACCCGTGTTCTGTGTGTCTTACCCAGCTCAACGCCGCTCGCAAGCCTCTTCAAGCCTCTTTCCATCGCCAAACATTCCGCACGGTAGCTGCAGGCAAGCGGCCCAGCTCCCAGCACCACCTCCTCACGCCAACCAACCTTCCGATACACCAGCGCTCCAGCTCCTGACGAAGCATCCAGCACCACAGACACGTCTGTTCACACCTGACAGTCAAAGCCACTGAACCGCCGCACGTGCCCAATAGTGTGCACCTGCCTGTCCTTCTCAGGTGCGTCCTGCTTTAGGCCGCTCGCAGTGGTGCTGTTGAAGTGGACACGCCTAGCCAGACGCAACATCGCTGCGCCGTGGTCTTTTTCGGGGCTATCAATGGTGCTGTGCAAGTGCTGCGCCTTCGCAAGCCTGCCGTGGATCGGGTGCTCAAGCGGGAAGACGCCGTCCGCCACTTTCGCATGCACCGGACCTTTGCCCTTCAATCGCAGGTAATATTCCGACGCTCTCCGATGTGCCACCGCGTTGACCGGCCGCAGCCGCGCCTCGCGCAGGGCATCCTCCATGTTTGCAGCTTTTGGAATGCCTGCCACTATGTGCGCCGTCTGTGTCTGAACCCTCTCCGGCCTTTCGCGATCCGACACAGAAGTGTCGAACCACCATGACGCGACGCCGTAGCACCTCTTAGTCTGCGCCAGCGCCAGGCAAAATGGGCGCAGCTTCTCCCTAGCCGGTTTCCACTCAGGCGATGCCACTGCTTTGAGCTGCAAGAGTCGTGCGTTTGGCGCCGCTTTCATTCACATCTCATGCCTGCTCAGCCCCTTGCGCGGCTGCATGGTGAGCCCAAGCGGCTCTGGCGTTCGCCTTTCCTTCAGTGCAGTCCCTCACACTTTCAGGCTCAAAAGCTTCGCTCCCCGCGCACCGAATGGCGTGCCTTCAGTCTTCTCCGCCGACACCTCCATGCAGTACCTCGCCGAACAGCTCGTGATGCATTCCAATCCCTGCTGGATGGTCTGCTGGATTTCACTCAAATCAGCGCGTGTACGCACAATCGCGAGGTCGTCCGCAAAGAAACCATTCTGCAGCCCAGGGATGCACTTGAGACGCTCGCTCAGCGAATCCACCGCGACAATGAACAGCGACGGTCCCAGCACCGACCCTTGAGGGACACCACGCGTGAGGCTGACATCCTCCGACAACACGTTGTTCACCCTCACCTGCGCCGTGCGTCCCTTCAGAAACAAAGCGACCCACGCCACCAGATGCTTTTACACGGCAAAGGACAGTAGTCCCTTGACAATGCAGCCGTGATCCACGGAGAAAAAGGCACGCGCATAGTCAATGAACACCGCCGCCGTCTTCTCGCCACCTTTCCTCCGCCGCACAGCCCTTGTCGCCTGCATGAGCGTATCTAGCGTCGAGCGCGCCGGTTTGTGCCCTGCTCGCTGTGGCTGCAGCTTGTCCTCGTCGCAATCCCTAACGCGGCGCGCCTTGATGCGTTCCATCAGCTTGCACATCGTGCTCGTGAGCGTCACCGCCCGAAAAGACGCCACGCTGCTTTGTGCCGTCTCTGTTTTCAGCGGCGGGTCTATGATTGCTTGCCTCCACTTGGTTGGCACCGGCCCCGTGCGCAAGCTGCAGTCGAACACACGCAAGATGCACCTCGGCGCTACCCTGCCTAGCCGCCTCAGCTCCTCACTGTGGATCTCATCATCGCCCGGTGCCGCGCCAGAAGACGACTCACGCAACGCGACACTCAGCTCGGCCTCGGAGTAAAAAATTTTGTATTAAAACTTCCCAAGTTTAAATGACGGCCTTTTTCTTTTCTGCTTCGCATGTGCCTCTTTCTTTTGCTTTCGTCTCGTGCTTCGTGGCCGGTCCTCCTCCACTTCTTCCGTTTTTTTTGGCATTCACGCCCCTGCGTGTACAATCCCATTCGCTGACTGGCTCCGCAAGCTCCGGGTGAAAAGGTGTGTTCTAGTCACCTCGGAAACAAATATCTTGTGAGGCCTTCCTCTGCCTACGACCTTCTTTGCTTGACATGTTGCCGTGAGAAAGCTCGAACGCAATGTTCCCGCGCCGACGGTTGATGAAGCAATAACCTGCCTGGTGATGTTTCTTGCGCTCCATGCGGTTACTGCGCTCCCGCTGCCATTTTCTGCTTGCCTGTGTTTGCGGTCGAATGTCTCGTGCCTTTCGTCACTCGCAACCCACTTCCTGCGCATCTCGCAAGAAACCGCATTCCAAGGACCGTCAAAACGCATTTCTCTTTCCGTTTGCGTTCTCGCCTCTTCCCCCTTGCCTGCTTGTTCGTTGTCGCGTCGTTGCCATTCGGTTATCTCAACGTTTTCTCTTGCTTTCCTTGCGGGCCACATCGCCCCCTGCCATGCAAAAGTCGCTCATCAAGCTTTTTTGCGTTGTTCGCTCGCGCGCATCTTCATTTGTCTCTCTGCCTTTCCTTCGTTGTCCTAAGGCTCTGCATCGCGTGCTTCTCCTTGTCACCTTCGCTCTTCCTCCTGTGTGTGTCTACGCGTCTCCTTGCTTGCGAGCAAGCTCGACGCCATACGACCTCAAAGGCTCGGCACCTGCGTCCCGCTGCCAAGCCTGTCCTTGGTGTCCCTTGTGTCTTGCTGTCTGCGTTGCCTGCCTCGCCTTTCCGCGACAGAGGCGCGCGAGTAAGTTTTTCGCACCCCTTTCAGGACGCGCGTGTCTCGTGCTGTCGTGGCGGCAATGCGGCGTGCAAGTCCACGCACGCGTTGTGTCTCCCGCTCTTCCTCTCGGCTTCTTCTTCACACGTGCCGTTGTTCGCTGTGTTGTGACGGTTGGTGCCCGTTAATTCAGTCGCCTTGTTCCATCAGTGCCCGCCTGCGGTGTAGCACTGTTGCCTTTCCTCGGTTCCTTTCTGCTTTGCGCGGAGGCGTGTCTGTCTTGCACTCCGCGTCTGTGCGTGCGTCTCCGCGACCGAGGTTTTTTTCCACTTCCCTTTCCGTCCTTGTCCACTCACACACACGAGGGAACACGCCGCGCTCGCACTTCCCGCCTGGCGTTGGCCGCACGCACTGCCACCTTCGTTTCTCACGCGCACCTTCCGCTCCTGTTCGGCCTTTCCGCCTCGCGCGACCTCGCGCGTCTTGTTTGTGTGTTTCTTGTCACCCTCGCTTGTGTGCGTCTGCTTTCCTTTTGCCGTCTGTCGTCTGCGTCGCGTTTCCATTCGCGCGCTGGTGTTGACCAATTCGGGTGCGGGCGACGAGTTCGCGTGTGCTTCCCTTTGGTTGCTTCTTCGTTGTTCTTTACGCGCGGATTCCGGTGCGACGCCACATTCGTCCCACACGCTGGCGTTTCCGGCGCGCCGTGCTTGCTCGTGTCCGCTGCGCGCGCGTTCTTCGTAAGCGACCGCGTGCGTGGCCGTCGAGTCGCCTCTGCTTGTGGATCTTGCCAACGCACGCCTCCCGGCCGAGCGTCTGTCGGCGGAGCGTCTGTCGGCGGACCTTCTTTGCGAACCGCGCGGAAGGCACGCGACAAGCCGCAGCGGCGCCGCGCTCAACGGCAGCAGAAGGCGCGTCGCTGGCCACCGGCGCTCGCCACGGCTGCATCGACAGCCTTCGCGCGGTGGTGGCGGCACGGATCAACGCAGCGCGCGGTCCCTCACGTTGTAGAGAAGAGGCATGGCGTGGGCGCATGGACAAACGGGTTGGCAGCAAGGGGCGTGCAGCGGGGAACGAACGGCGGGGCGGCACAGGGCAAAGGAAGCAGGTAAATAGGAAACATGCTGCTCCAGCTTCGCTTCGCCGCGTGGCTTGTCTGCGCGGCGCTTTGCGCGCGCGTTGGTGAGGGGCAGGGCCCGGCAAAGGGAGAGACAGCAGCAGACTTCTTGGTGCTGTGCCGCGCCAAGCGCGCAGCGGACGAGGCAGTGCTTGCAGCAAAGGGCGCGGCGGCAAGAGTGCAGCGCTGCAGGGACGCACTTTGGCAGGCTGAGAAGGACAACGTGATGTCAAACGGGCGCTGGAACGAGGTGAACACGACGCACGCCGCGCAACTGTGCGAGACGAGCTCGCTTCCCGAGTGCGACGCGTGGCGCTGGTGGGAGGAGGCGGCGAAAGGCGCGGAAGAGGTAAAGAAACTGGCGGCTGAAGCAGTGCTGGGTGAAGGGAAAAGCGAGGAGGGGGAATTAGCAGCAAGGGACCTGTTCACAACGAGGATGGGTGGCAGCAACTCGGAAAACACGGGATGGGGGGGAGGGCAGGCCGGCACGTGCCTGGCCTCCGACATGATTTGGTGTGCAACAGCGGGGGCAATGGCCACCATGGGACGCGATGGTTTGCGACACGGAGAACAACGCACCGTGCGCGCCGAGGCAACTTAACGGCGGTGGGCATAGAGGAGAAGTCGGGCCAGAAGCGGGACTCAAATGGACGGAACTAAAGCCGACGAGCGGTGCCGACGCTGAAGCACTGGCAACAAACTGGCAAATCGTAAAGACGATCTGCGGAGGGTTACTTCCAATGACGCATCCGGACGAGGAGGCGAAGAATGAAACAGCGCTACTAGTGGTAGCAAACAGGATCGGCAGGGCCATGGACGATTTCGACAAGGCGCTGCACGGGACGACGCACGAAAGCGGCCAACGTCCACGCACTAGGTAAAAAAACCAACGGAGGGGCTGGGTGCACGGGCAAAAAGGGAGGATCGGAGAGCAGCGCGTGCGTCGGCTACGACACAGTACTCGCAACACGCGGGACCTCACAAAAATACCGTGGTTCGCGAAGCTGAAGAAGATCGAACACCGGCTGGCTTCGCTCGCGGCTGTGGAGCTGCAGTGCGAGGCAGCGGAACGAAGTGCGAGGCACGCGCGAACGGACAAAAGAGGCATGCGAGCCAACGGACAAAGGAAACAGCCAACGAAGCCATGAGGAAAGTGCACAAGGCGCAAACACGACCGCGGAAAAAGCACAAGGCACAACGAAGCTGGACAGCAAGAGCGGGATAACCAACAGCCAGCGGAGACAAGACGCAGGCACGCACAGGAGAAGCCTGCAATGAGGGCACCCGCGGTGGCACGCAGGCAACCGCACATGCGGTGACGAAGAAACACACAAACGGACAACACCGTGCGCACACCAAACGTGCTAGGCTCTTTGGCAACGCTGGCAACAGCATTGGCGGCAACGACGCGCAAAGACGTTTGGCACAAGTGAACAACACAAGGAAAGGCAGAGGAAGGCAGACGACACTTGTCTTGAAGCGGGTGGTGAAAGTGAAGACGCACACGCCATCACGGAAGGAGAAAAAGGAACACACGATCAAGGCACAGACTTTCTTGGTGCAACACTGCGGCAAGCACACTGAGGAACAAGGGAAAGGAAAGGAAAGGTGCACAGCAGCAGAAAAAAATAGACAGGGAAAAAAAGCAGGGCACTCAGCAAGGAACGCGGAAGGCAGGAATGCAATTGGCACACGGCGACGCTGCCTGACAATGTCTGCGCGACGCGTGCGGCGGGTGCGAAACTGCGCAGCAACGCAGCAAGCGGCAGAGGACCGACTGAATAAGGGCAACGTGCGAGGCGATATGGCAACGGGGCCAAACGCAGCGGAAACAACAACAAACATGACACACAACAGGACGCCGCAGCACGCACGGGCGGGAACAAAAGGCGTGGACAGGCAGGCGAACAAAAGAGCAGAGAAGAAGGGGAGGCGGAAAGCAAAGACATGCACAGCGCTTCGGGGAGCACGGCCCAAGGGAACAAGGAGGACACAACACGGCAAGGACGACGCTGGAACCTGCGCGAGCCGCGAATGCGAACACACAGGGCGAAAGCACTGGACGGGAAGAACACGGCCGAGAAAATGGCACCCGCTGGTGGCACGCGAATTCGCACAGGACACGTGCATCCAGCACACAAGCACGGAAGCAACAAGCCACAAGTAACACGCGGAAAAAGCGCGGCAAAAGAATGCCGGCCGCACAAGGCAACATCGCCAGAAAGACAAAGAAGGAAAAAAACAGGCGCCAAAGGCCGGCACACTTGGAGGCTGACACAGACACACAGCATGCAGAACCGCACACGCTGCAGAGAAACGCGGCGAACGAAACAGAAACAGAAAAAGAGCCAAGACCACAGGACAGCAGTGGACCCGCGAAAGCAAAGGAAGGTTAGAAGACGCAGGCCAAGCGGGCCACGCAGCGAGCACAATCAGGCGAAACAAAAAAAAACAAAGAGAAGGAACGCAAACACAAACAAGGACGCACCGAAGAAAGGAACAGCACGAAAGCAGCGCAAATGGACCAACGCGAGGGTGCGGTCAGGTGGGACACAACTTAATTAATGAACACCACTCCGCGGAAATAAAGGCAACGCACGCAAGGACGAAAAGCAGAGGAAAATGACAAGAGAGGGAGGATCACAGGAAGAGGCGCAGGAACGCAAGAAACGCTTGGGCAAGTCGCAGACAAAAACGACAAGGGGACCAGGACCAAAACGGAACACACTGTCGCCACGCGCCCGCACACTGCAGCTGGGACAGAAGGAAAGAGTGAAAGATGCAACAGCAACGCGGAGGATGCGCGAGGGAGCCACTTGCCTCCAGTGACGCGGAAAGAGGAACGAGTAGGAAAGACCAAAGACGGCCAAAAGACGGACAAAAGGCGGAAAAAAGAAGGTGAAAAGAGAGGGAAAGGGGAACAGGAGAGAAGGCGCAAGGGAAGCAACAGGGGAAAACAAGGAAAGGGGCGGAACCGAGAAGAGAAAAAGGACTTGGCACACGATGAAAGGAAAAGGAAAAAAAAAATATAAAACAAGGGCAGCAGGACAAAAAAATAAAGCACGAACGCATGCTTTAGGTTTTTTATTTTATTTTGCAAAAGTCGCGAACCATGCGCGCCACTTAAAAAATAAAAAAAATTAAACTAAAAAAAACAAAATATAAAATACAAAGTAAAAATAAACTTCGCAAAGCCTTCGCCTTTTGACCTCTCCTCTCACATGAAAAGCCTCTAATTCTTCCAAGCTTGGTTAGAGGAAGGAATTACGAGAAAAAATTTCGCAAAAAATAAAAAGTAGAAAAATAAAAGAAAATAGAAAAAATAGCAATAACTGACTGGAAAAACTAAAAAAATCTTGACTTCGAAAACAACAAAAGCAGCACGGAAGAAAACAAAGACTTCATTGTTTACCTTTAGCTTTCCTATTTTTTGGAATGTGCTTCCTATCAAAAAAAAAAAAATTATTTTTTTTTTATTTTCATAGTGTCATTAATTGTCTCGTCCTGCGCAACACCGACGGCTCGCTATCCGACTCTGCGAAACAGAAGGTAACGGCGAACGCAGACCCAAAACCCATCCTCGCCTCACACAGCGGAACTGCGGGACAGATTACCCTGGTTGTCGAGTCTTCTTCCCGGAAACGATGCCGCATGCCTTTTGCAGTGCACTCCCCAACCCTCTTCGCTGTCGCAGAGATCGGGTAGGTGATATCCATACCCTCAGTCGAGCGATGTCTTTTTACGTGTCGAGCAGTTCTCAACTCTGCTTCATCAGGTGCGTCGGCGACTGTGCTCTCCAGCTTGAAGATTTTCTTTAGGAAGCTGGCCAGTTGCGCGCTGAACAACAAATCCCACGCTCCCCAGGTCTTCCAGTCTGTTCTTCCTCCCCGGCTCTCGCAGGCTGGGTCGTCCCAGCAGGTGCGCTGCAGCCTCCTTGCTCTCCTCCTTCATTGAGTTGTGCCTGTCCTCTCGCCTCGGTTGCCGTTGCTCGACGACAGGTTCATTGTGAGGCACGCTTTGAGCGCACGCCTCATTGGGCAGCATAGGCATCGAAGTGATTGTGGCAGGAGAAGTGACACCGCCACTGAACCGTCCTTCTTCTCCCGCTTCATTGTCGTAGCGTTTCTATGACGCGTCCGCGCATGCCAAACCAGCAAGCACCACGGGGTGTACGCGCTGCCGCACCCGCCATACACCTAGTCCCCTCCTTGCCCCCGTCCTCTGCCTGGAGCCATCACGGACGGGGGCGACGCCGCGCCTTCTCCCCGTTCACGTTCCCGTTCGCTGGTGGCTCCAGTGGCACGCGCCACTCACCCTGCGTTGCGCCTCTGTTCTCGGGCCTTTCACTCGAGTTCCGCGCGCGGCCGAGGACGCGATGACTCGGCTGTGCCCGTATGCTTCATCAGCATGCGCCGCAGCCTCCGCCTATAGTGGCACTCCTCGCTGCACATGGCACACGGTCCTGTAACAGGGTTCGCCACCACCTCCGCGCGCTTCCGAGTTTATGCTAGAGCTTGCTTAAAACGCGTGCCTCTTGAGTCACGCCTCGCCCTTGAGGACGCGATGGCACTGCTGGCATGAAAATTTCTTGTCCCTCCTCTCCAGCTTTGCTGTCCTACCATCGTTCACAAGTGCGTCTTGAGCCTCCTTAGATCCTCTCGACAGCGCGCGTACCGTGTTCTTTTCTAACATTCGTCTACGCAGCCACTCGTTCTCAGTAGACTCTCTCGCGCACCACAGGCACGCGACCATGTTATCTTCATCGGCCTTGTCCTCTTCCTCGACCCGCTTCGGTCGTTCCTCGACAGTTGGCACCACATCCGGAGGTTGCGTCGTCATGTCCTCCACGAGTCGCCCCCTGCGTCCAAAGTCCTCCCGGCACGCGTGACAGTTGTTTCTTTTCGTGTTCGCCACTGTCACGCGTCCAGCCTTTGCGGTCAGTGCCGATGCTCAGTCTCTCTCCAGACAATGTGTTTTCACTAGCTGCACTCCATCGCTCCGCTGACCCGCACGAACCATGTTGCACAACGGCCACACAATCGGTGCGCTCTGCATTGTTGCTATCCCAAGGTCGGGTGCGTTCGTGTTGTCTGCCACTGTCACTCGCGAAGGGTCTTCCTCTGCTGCGGCACCCCCCGCGGCCTGCGCGCTGCACCTCCTGCACCTTAGCTGGTCCGTCTTGCGTGCGCTGCCCCTATGTACCCACCCGAAATGCCTCGACGTTGCTTTTCCGAACTGCGCCAATGACGACGCACCCAACAGAACTACCTCGGAGTGCTTTTGGCGCTCATCGGACGTGACCGAGTAGCGCACTGCGATGCGCGCGTCGCATCCTACCCTCCTCAAAGCCCCTGCACATCTCGTCCCGCACCTCCCTCTCCACCCCAGTGGCGACATCAGTGGTCCAAGCCGGATGTGACTGCCGCTTCGCGTGCCCCTGCTCAGCTGCCTTGTCCGCTGCCTCGGTGCGTGGCACACCGCAGTGCGAAAACACGAACTGGACGTTGACAGAAACGCGCAGCCGCACAATGCGCAGTATGACGTCCCAGGTGTGTCTCAGCATCGCGTTCTCCACTCCTGCAGGGCCAGTGTTCAACGCCACCAGCGGCGACAGCGTGCTTTTGAATGCCACCACCCGTGTTCTGTGTGTCTTACCCAGCTCGACGCCGCCCGCAAGCCTCTTCAAGCCTCTTTCCATCGCCACACATTCCGCACGGTAGCTGCAGGCAAGCGGCCCAGCTCCCAGCACCACCTCCTCACGCCAACCAACCTTCCGATACACCAGCGCTCCAGCTCCTGACGAAGCATCCAGCACCACAGACACGTCTCTTCACACCTGACAGTCAAAGCCACTGAACCGCCGCACCGGCCCAATAGTGTGCACCTGCCTGTCCTTCTCAGGTGCGTCCGCTTTAGGCCTGTCGCAGTGGGCCTGTTGAACTGGACACGCCTAGCCAGACGCAACATCGCTCCGCCGTGGTCTTTTTCGGGGCTATCAATGGTGCTGTGCAAGTGCTGCGCCTTCGCAAGCCTGCCGTGGATCGGGTGCTCAAGCGGGAAGACTCCGTCCGCCACTTTCGCATGCACCGGACCTTTGCCCTTCAATCGCAGGTAATATTCCGACGCTCTCCGATGTGCCACCGCGTTGACCGGCCGCAGCCGCGCCTCGCGCAGGGCATCCTCCATGTTTGCAGCTTTTGGAATGCCTGCCACTATGTGCGCCGTCTGTGTCTGAACCCTCTCCGGCCGCTCGCGATCCGACACAGAAGTGTCGAACCACCATGACGCGACGCCGTAGCACCTCTTAGTCTGCGCCAGCGCCAGGCAAAATGGTCGCAGCTTCTCCCTAGCCGGTTTCCACTCAGGCGATGCCACTGCTTTGAGCTGCAAGAGTCGTGCGTTTGGCGCCGCTTTCATTCACATCTCATGCCTGCTCAGCCCCTTGCGCGGCTGCATGGTGAGCCCAAGCGGCTCTGGCGTTCGCCTTTCCTTCAGTGCAGTCCCTCACACTTTCAGGCTCAAAAGCTTCGCTCCCCGCGCACCGAATGGCGTGCCTTCAGTCTTCTCCGCCGACACCTCCATGCAGTACCTCGCCGAACAGCTCGTGATGCATTCCAATCCCTGCTGGATGGTCTGCTGGATTTCACTCAAATCAGCGCGTGTACGCACAATCGCGAGGTCGTCCGCAAAGAAACCATTCTGCAGCCCAGGGATGCACTTGAGACGCTCGCTCAGCGAATCCACCGCGACAATGAACAGCGACGGTCCCAGCACCGACCCTTGAGGGACACCACGCGTGAGGCTGACATCCTCCGACAACACGTTGTTCACCCTCACCTGCGCCGTGCGTCCCTTCAGAAACAAAGCGACCCACGCCACCAGATGCTTTTACACGGCAAAGGACAGTAGTCCCTTGACAATGCAGCCGTGATCCACGGAGAAAAAGGCACGCGCATAGTCAATGAACACCGCCGCCGTCTTCTCGCCACCTTTCCTCCGCCGCACAGCCCTTGTCGCCTGCATGAGCGTATCTAGCGTCGAGCGCGCCGGTTTGTGCCCTGCTCGCTGTGGCTGCAGCTTGTCCTCGTCGCAATCCCTAACGCGGCGCGCCTTGATGCGTTCCATCAGCTTGCACATCGTGCTCGTGAGCGTCACCGCCCGAAAAGACGCCACGCTGCTTTGTGCCGTCTCTGTTTTCAGCGGCGGGTCTATGATTGCTTGCCTCCACTTGGTTGGCACCGGCCCCGTGCGCAAGCTGCAGTCGAACACACGCAAGATGCACCTCGGCGCTACCCTGCCTAGCCGCCTCAGCTCCTCACTGTGGATCTCATCATCGCCCGGTGCCGTGCCAGAAGACGACTCACGCAACGCGACACTCAGCTCGGCCTCGGAGTAAAAAATTTTGTATTAAAACTTCCCAAGTTTAAATGACGGCCTTTTTCTTTTCTGCTTCGCATGTGCCTCTTTCTTTTGCTTTCGTCTCGTGCTTCGTGGCCGGTCCTCCTCCACTTCTTCCGTTTTTTTTGGCATTCACGCCCCTGCGTGTACAATCCCATTCGCTGACCGTGTCCGCAAGCTCCGGGTGAAAAGGTGTGTTCTAGTCACCTCGGAAACAAATATCTTGTGAGGCCTTCCTCTGCCTACGACCTTCTTTGCTTGACATGTTGCCGTGAGAAAGCTCGAACGCAATGTTCCCGCGCCGACGGTTGATGAAGCAATAACCTGCCTGGTGATGTTTCTTGCGCTCCATGCGGTTACTGCGCTCCCGCTGCCATTTCTCGCTTGCCTGTGTTTGCGGTCGAATGTCTCGTGCCTTTCGTCACTCGCAACCCACTTCCTGCGCATCTCGCAAGAAACCGCATTCCAAGGACCGTCAAAACGCATTTCTCTTTCCGTTTGCGTTCTCGCCTCTTCCCCCTTGCCTGCTTGTTCGTTGTCGCGTCGTTGCCATTCGGTTATCTCAACGTTTCTCTTGCTTTCCTTGCGGGCCACATCGCCCCCTGCCATGCAAAAGTCGCTCATCAAGCTTTTTTGCGTTGTTCGCTCGCGCGCATCTTCATTTGTCTCTCTGCCTTTCCTTCGTTGTCCTAAGGCTCTGCATCGCGTGCTTCTCCTTGTCACCTTCGCTCTTCCTCCTGTGTGTGTCTACGCGTCTCCTTGCTTGCGAGCAAGCTCGACGCCATACGACCTCAAAGGCTCGGCACCTGCGTCCCGCTGCCAAGCCTGTCCTTGGTGTCCCTTGTGTCTTGCTGTCTGCGTTGCCTGCCTCGCCTTTCCGCGACAGAGGCGCGCGAGTAAGTTTTTCGCACCCCTTTCAGGACGCGCGTGTCTCGTGCTGTCGTGGCGGCAATGCGGCGTGCAAGTCCACGCACGCGTTGTGTCTCCCGCTCTTCCTCTCGGCTTCTTCTCCACACGTGCCGTTGTTTGCTGTGTTGTGACGGTTGGTGCCCGTTAATTCAGTCGCCTTGTTCCATCAGTGCCCGCCTGCGGTGTAGCACTGTTGCCTTTCCTCGGTTCCTTTCTGCTTTGCGCGGAGGCGTGTCTGTCTTGCACTCCGCGTCTGTGCGTGCGTCTCCGCGACCGAGGTTTTTTTCCACTTCCCTTTCCGTCCTTGTCCACTCACACACACGAGGGAACACGCCGCGCCGCACTTCCCGCCTGGCGTTGGCCGCACGCACTGCCACCTTCGTTTCTCACGCGCACCTTCCGCTCCTGTTCGGCCTTTCCGCCTCGCGCGACCTCGCGCGTCTTGTTTGTGTGTTTCTTGTCACCCTCGCTTGTGTGCGTCTGCTTTCCTTTTGCCGTCTGTCGTCTGCGTCGCGTTTCCATTCGCGCGCTGGTGTTGACCAATTCGGGTGCGGGCGACGAGTTCGCGTGTGCTTCCCTTTGGTTGCTTCTTCGTTGTTCTTTACGCGCGGATTCCGGTGCGACGCCACATTCGTCCCACACGCTGGCGTTTCCGGCGCGCCGTGCTTGCTCGTGTCCGCTGCGCGCGCGTTCTTCGTAAGCGACCGCGTGCGTGGCCGTCGAGTCGCCTCTGCTTGTGGATCTTGCCAACGCACGCCGTCCGGCCGAGCGTCTGTCGGCGGAGCGTCTGTCGGCGGAGCTTCTTTGCGAACCGCGCGGAAGGCACGCGACAAGCCGCAGCGGCGCCGCGCTCAACGGCAGCAGAAGGCGCGTCGCTGGCCACCGGCGCTCGCCACGGCTGCATTGACAGCCTTCGCGCGGTGGTGGCGGCACGGATCAACGCAGCGCGCGGTCCCTCACGTTGTAGAGAAGAGGCATGGCGTGGGCGCATGGACAAACGGGTTGGCAGCAAGGGGCGTGCAGCGGGGAACGAACGGCGGGGCGGCACAGGGCAAAGGAAGCAGGTAAATAGGAAACATGCTGCTCCAGCTTCGCGTCGCCGCGTGGCTTGTCTGCGCGGCGCTTTGCGCGCGCGTTGGTGAGGGGCAGGGCCCGGCAAAGGGAGAGACAGCAGCAGACTTCTTGGTGCTGTGCCGCGCCAAGCGCGCAGCGGACGAGGCAGTGCTTGCAGCAAAGGGCGCGGCGGCAAGAGTGCAGCGCTGCAGGGACGCACTTTGGCAGGCTGAGAAGGACAACGTGATGTCAAACGGGCGCTGGAACGAGGTGAACACGACGCACGCCGCGCAACTGTGCGAGACGAGCTCGCTTCCCGAGTGCGACGCGTGGCGCTGGTGGGAGGAGGCGGCGAAAGGCGCGGAAGAGGTAAAGAAACTGGCGGCTGAAGCAGTGCTGGGTGAAGGGAAAAACGAGGAGGGGGAATAGCAGCAAGGGACCTGTTCACAACGAGGATGGGTGGCAGCACCTCGGAAAACACGGGATGGGGGGGAGGGCAGGCCGGCACGTGCCTGGCCTCCGACATGATTTGGCTGTGCAACAGCGGGGGCAATGGCCACCATGGGACGCGATGGTTTAAAGACACGGAGAACAACGCACCGTGCGCGGCCGGAGGCAACTTAACGGCGGTGGGAATAGAGGAGAAGTCGGGAACAGGAGCGGGACTCAAATGGACGGAACTAAAGCCGACGAGCGGTGCCGACGCTGAAGCGATGGCAACAAACTGGCAAATCGTAAAGACGATCTGCGGAGGGTTACTTCCAATGACGCATCCGGACGAGGAGGCGAAGAATGAAACAGCGCTACTAGTGGTAGCAAACAGGCTCGGCAGGGCCATGGACGATTTCGACAAGGCGCTGCACGGGACGACGACACGAAAGCGGCCCACGTCCACGCACTAGGTGCAAAAACCAACGGAGGGGCTGGGTGCACGGGGAAAAAGGGAGGATCGGACAGCAGCGCGTGCGTCGGCTACGACACAAAACTCGACAACACGCGGGACCTCACAAAAATACCGTGGTTCGCGAAGCTGAAGAAGATCGAACAAAGGCTGGCTTCGCTCGCAGCTGTGGAGCTGCAGTGCGAGCAGCAGAACGAATGCGAGGCACGCGAGCGCCAGAAAAAGAGGCATGCGAGCCAACGGACGAGGAAACAGCCAACGAAGCCATGAGGAAAAGTGCACAAGGCGCAAACACGCCCGCGGAAAAAGCACAAGGCACAACGAAGCTGGACAGCAAGAGCGGGCAAACAACAGCCAGCGGAGACAAGACGCAGGCACGCACAGGAGAAGCCTGCAATGAGGGTCACCCGCGGTGGCACGCAGGCACCCGCACATGCGGTGACGAACGAAACACAGCAACAGACAACACCGTGCGCACACCAAACGTGCTAGGCTCTTTGGCAACGCTGGCAACAGCATTGGCGGCAACGACGCGCAAAGACGTTTGGCACAAGTGAACAACACAAGGAAAGGCAGAGGAAGGCAGACGACACTTGTCTTGAAGCGGGTGGTGAAAGTGAAGACGCACACGCCATCACGGAAGGAAAAAAAGGAACACACGATCAAGGCACAGACTTTCTTGGTGCAACACTGCGGCAAGCACACTGAGGAACAAGGGAAAGGAAAGGAAAGGTGCACAGCAGCAGAACAAATAGACAGGGAAAAAAAGCAGGGCACTCAGCAAGGAACGCGGAAGGCAGGAATGCAATTGGCACACGGCGACGCTGCCTGACAATGTCTGCGCGACGCGTGCGGCGGGTGCGAAACTGCGCAGCAACGCAGCAAGAGGCAGAGGACCGACTGAATAAGGGCAACGTGCGAGGCGATATGGCAACGGGGCCAAACGCAGCGGAAACAACAACAAACATGACACACAACAGGCCGCCGCAGCGCGCACGGGCGGGAACAAAAGGCGTGGACAGGCAGGCGAACAAAAGAGCAGAGAAGAAGGGGAGGCGGAAAGCAAAGACATGCACAGCGCTTCGGGGAGCACGGCCCAAGGGAACAAGGAGGACACAACACGGCAAGGACGACGCTGGAACCTGCGCGAGCCGCGAATGCGAACACACAGGGCGAAAGCACTGGAAGGGAAGAACACGGCCGAGAAAATGGCACCCGCTGGTGGCACGCGAATTCGCACAGGACACGTGCATCCAGCACACAAGCACGGAAGCAACAAGCCACAAGTAACACGCGGAAAAAGCGCGGCAAAAGAATGCCGGCCGCACAAGGCACCATCGCCAGAAAGACAAAGAAGGAAAAAAACAGGCGCCAAAGGCCGGCACACTTGGAGGCTGACACAGACACACAGCATGCAGAACCGCACACGCTGCAGAGAAACGCGGCGAACGAAACAGAAACAGAAAAAGAGCCAAGACCACAGGACAGCAGTGGACCCGCGAAAGCAAAGGAAGGTTAGAAGACGCAGGCCAAGCGGGCCACGCAGCGAGCACAATCAGGCGAAACAAAAAAAAACAAAGAGAAGGAACGCCAACACAAACAAGGACGCACCGAAGAAAGGAACAGCACGAAAGCAGCGCAAATGGACCAACGCGAGGGTGCGGTCAGGTGGGACACACACTTAATTAATGAACACCACTCCGCGGAAATAAAGGCAACGCACGCAAGGACGAAAAGCAAAGGAAAATGACAAGAGAGGGAAGATGCACAGGAAGAGGCGCAGGAACGCAAGAAACGCTTGGGCAAGTCGCAGACAAAAACGACAAGGGGACCAGGACCAAAACGGAACACACTGTCGCCACGCGCCCGCACACTGCAGCTGGGACAGAAGGAAAGAGTGAAAGATGCAACAGCAACGCGGAGGATGCGCGAGGGAGCCACTTGCCTCCAGTGACGCGGAAAGAGGAACGAGTAGGGCAGACCAAAGACGGCCAAAAGACGGACAAAAGGCGGAAAAAAGAAGGTGAAAAGAGAGGGAAAGGGGAACAGGAGAGAAGGCGCAAGGGAAGCAACAGGGGAAAACAAGGAAAGGGGCGGAGACAAGAAGAGAAAAAGGACTTGGCACACGATGAAAGGAAAAGGAAAAAAAAAATATACAACAAGGGCAGCAGGACAAAAAAATAAAGAACGAACGCATTCTTTAGGTTTTTTATTTTATTTTGCAAAAGTCGCGAACCATGCGCGCCACTTAAAAAATAAAAAAAATTAAACTAAAAAAAACAAAATATAAAATACAAAGTAAAAATAAACTTCGCAAAGCCTTCGCCTTTTGACCTCTCCTCTCACATGAAAAGCCTCTAATTCTTCCAAGCTTGGTTAGAGGAAGGAATTACGAGAAAAAATTTCGCAAAAAAAAAAAGTAGAAAAATAAAAGAAAATAGAAAAAATAGCAATAACTGACTGGAAAAACTAAAAAAATCTTGACTTCGAAGCACAACAAAAGAAAAACGGAAGAAAACAAAGACTTCATTGTTTACCTTTAGCTTTCCTATTTTTTGGAATGTGCTTCCTATCAAAAAAAAAAAAATTATTATTTTTTTATTTTCATAGTGTCATTAATTGTCTCGTCCTGCGCGACACCGACGGCTGGCTATCCGGCTCTGAGAAACAGAAGGTAACGGCGAACGCAACCCCAAAACCATCCTCGCCTCACACAGCGGAACTGCGGGACAGATTACCCTGGTTGTCGAGTCTTCTTCCCGGAAACGATGCCGCATGCCTTTTGCATCGCACTCCCCAACCCGCTTCGCTGTCGCAGAGATCGGGTAGGTGATATCCATACCCTCAGTCGAGCGATGTTTTTTTTCGGCTCGAGCAGTTCTCGACTCTGCTTCATCAGCTGCGGCCGCGACTGGGCTCTCCAGCTTGAAGATTTTCTTTAGGAAGCTGCCAGTTGAGCACTGAACAACAAATCCCACGCTCCCCAGGTCTTCCAGTTGTTTCTTCCTCCCCGGCTCTCGCAGGCTGGGTCGTCCCAGCAGGTGCGCTGCAGCCTCCTTGCTCTCCTCCTTCATTGAGTTGTGCCTGGCCTCTCGTCTCGGTCGCCCGTTGCTCGACCACAGGTGCATTCTGAGGCACGCTTTGAGCGCACACCTCATTGGGCAGCATAGGCAGCGGAGTGATCGCTGCAGGAGAAGTGACACCTCCACTGTACCGTCCTTCTTCTCCCGCTTCATTGTCGTACTGCCTTTATGATGCGTCCGCGCATTGCAAACCAGCAAGCACCACGGGATGTACGCGCTGCCGCACCCGCCATACACCTAGTCCCCTGCTCTTCTCTCTTCCTCTCGCTGGAGCCACAAGTGAACGGGGGAGACGCCGCGCCTTGTCCCCGTTCACGTTCCCGTTCGCTGGTGGCTCCAGTGCCACGCGCCACTCACCCTGCGTTGCGCCTCTTTTCTCGTTGCCTTTCACTCGAGTTCCGCGCGCGGCCGAGGACGCGATGACTCGCCCGTGCCCGTATGCTTCATCAGCATGCGCCGCAGCCTTCGCCTATATCGGCGCTCCTCGCTGCACATGGCACTCGCTCCTGTAACAGGGTTCGCCATCACCTCCGCCCGCTTCCGAGTTTATGCTAGAGCTTGCTTAAAACGCGTGCTTCTTGAGTCACGCCTCGCCCTTGAGGACGCGATGGCACTGCTGGCATGAAAATTTCTTGCTCCTCCGCCCCTTCTCCGCTGTTCCACCATCACGCACAGTGTCGCCTTGAGTGTCCTTAGGTCCCCTCGATAGCGCGCGTACCGTGCTCTTCTCTAACATTCGTCTCCGCAGCCACTCGCGCGCTGTAGACTTCCTCGCGCACCACAGGCACGCGACCATGCTTTCTTCATCGGCCTTGTCCTCTTCCCCGACCCGCTTCGGACGTTCCTCGACAGTTGGCAACACATCCGGAGGCTGCGTCGTCATGTCCTCCACGAGTTTCCCCCGCCGCTCAAAGTCCTCCCGGCACGCGTGACAGTTGTTTCTTTTCGTGGTCGCCACTGTCACGCGCTTAGCCTTCGCGGTCAGCGCCCATGCTTAGTCGTTCTCCAGACAATGTGTTTGCACTAGCTGCACTCCACCGCTCCGCTGACCCGCACGAACCATGTTGCACAACGGCCACACAATCGGGTCGCTCTGCACTGTTGCTATCCCAAGGTCGGGTGCGTTCGTGTTGTCTGCCACTGTCACTCGCGAAGGGTCTTCCTCTGCTGCGGCACCCCCCGCGTCCTGCGCGCTGCACCTCCTGCACCTTAGCTGGTTCGCTTTTCGTGCGCTGCCCCTACGTCCCCACCCGAAATGCTTCGACGTTGCTTTTCCGAACTGGGCCAATGACGACGCACCCAGACAAACTACCTCGGAGTGCTTTTGGCGCTCACCGGACGTGACCGAGTAGCGCACTGCGATGCGCGCGTCGCATCCTACCTTCCTCAAAGCCCCTGCACATCTCATCCCGCACCTCCCTCTCCACCCCAGTGGCGACATCAGTGGTCCAAGCCGGATGTGACTGCCGCTTCGCTCGCCCCTGCTCAGCTGCCTTGTCCGCTGCCTCGGTGCGTGGCACACCGCAGTGCGAAAACACGAACTGGACGTTGACAGACACGCGCAGCCGCACAATGCGCAGTATGACGTCCCAAGTGTGTCTCAGCATCGCGTTCTCCACTTCTTCAGGGCCAGTGTTCAACGCCACCAGCGGCGACAGCGTGCTTTTGAATGCCACCACCCGTGTTCTGTGTGTCTTACCCAGCTCGACGCCGCCCGCAAGCCTCTTCAAGCCTCTTTCCATCGCCACACATTCCGCACGGTAGCTGCAGGCAAGCGGCCCAGCTCCCAGCACCACCTCCTCACGCCAACCAACCTTCCGATACACCAGCGCTCCAGCTCCTGACGAAGCATCCAGCACCACAGACACGTCTCTTCACACCTGACAGTCAAAGCCACTGAACCGCCGCACTGGCCCAATAGTGTGCACCTGCCTGTCCTTCTCAGGTGCGTCCTGCTTTAGGCCTGTCGCAGTGGGCCTGTTGAAGTGGACACGCCTAGCCAGACGCAACATCGCTGCGCCGTGGTCTTTTTCGGGGCTATCAATGTTGCTGTACAAGTGCTGCGCCTTCGCAAGCCTTCCGTGGATCGGGTGCTCAAGCGGGAAGACGCTGTCCGCCACTTTCGCATGCACCGGACCTTTGCCCTTCAATCGCAGGAAGAATTCCGACGCGCTCTGATGCGCCATCGCGTTGTTCGGCCGCATCCGCGCCTCGCGCAGGGCATCCTCCATGTTTGCAGCTTTTGGAATGCCTGCCACTATGTGCGCCGTCTGTGTCTGAACCCTCTCCGGCCGCTCGCGATCCGACAGCGAAGTGTCGAACCACCATGACGCGACGCCGTAGCTCCTCTTGGTCTTCGCCAGCGCCAGGCAAAATGGGCGCAGCTTCTCCCTAGCCGTTTCCCCTTCAGGCGATGCCACTGCTTTGAGCTGCAAGAGTCGTGCGTCCGCCGCCGCTGTCATGCACATCTCATGCCAGCTCAGCCCCTTGCGCGGCTGCATGGTGAGCCCAAGCGGCTCTGGCGTGTTCCTTTCCCTCAGTGCAGTCCCTCACACTTTCAGGCTCAAAAGCTTCGCTCCCCGCGAACCGAATGGCGTGCACTCAGTCTCCTCCGCCGACACCTCCATGCAGTACCTCGCCGAACAGCTCGTGATGCATTCCAATTCCTTGTGGTCGGTCTTTTGGATTTCACTCAAATCAGCGCGTGTACGCACAATTGCGAGGTCGTCCGCAAAGAAACCATGCTGCAGCCCAGGGATTGTCTTGAGACTGTCGCTCAGCGAATCCACCGCGACAACGAACAGCGACGGTCCCAGCACCGACCCTTGAGGGACACCACGCGTGAGTTTGACAGCCTCCACCAGTACGTTGTTCCACCTCACCTTCGCCGTGCGTCCCTTCAGAAACAAAGCGACCCACTTCACCAGACTCTTTTACACGGCAAAGGACAGTAGTCCCTTGACAATGCAGCCGTGATCCACGGAGAAAAAGGCACGCGTATAGTCAATGAACACCGCAGCCGCCTTCACGCCACCTTTCCTCCGCCGCACAGCCCTTGTCGCCTTCATGAGCGTATCTAGCGTCGAGCGCTTCGGTTTGGGCCCTGCTCGCTGTGGCTGCAGCTTGTCCTCGTCGCAATCCCTAACGCGGCGCGCCTTGATGCTTTCCATCAGCTTGCACATCGCGCTCGTGAGCGTCACCGCCCGAAAAGACGCCACGCTGCTTCGTGCCGTCTCTGTTTTCAGCGGCGGGTCTATGATTGCTTTCCTCCACTTGGTTGCTACCGGCCCCGTGCGCAATGTGTAGTCGAACACACGCAAGATGCACCTCGGCGCTACCCTGCCTAGCCGCCTCAGCTCCTCACTGTGGATCTCATCATCGCCCGGTGCCGTGCCAGAAGACGACTCACGCAACGCGACATCCAGCTCGGCCTCGGAGTAAAAAATTTTGTATTAAAACTTCCCAAGTTTAAATGCTGCCCTTGTTCTTTTCTGCTTCTTATGTGCCTGCTTCTTTTGCTTTCGTCGTGCGCTTCTTGTCCTGTCCTCCTCCACTTCTTCCGTTTTTTTCGGCTTTCACGCCCCTTCGCGTACAATCCCATTCGCTGTCCGTGTCCGCAAGCTCCGGGCGAAAAGTTTCGTTCTAGTCACCTCGGAAACAAATATCTTGTGAGTCCTTCCTCTGCCAACGACCTTCTTTACTTGACATGTTGCCATGAGAAAGCTCGAACGCAATGGCCCCGAGCCGACGATTGATGAAGCAATAACCTGCCCGGTGATGTTTCTTGCGCTCCATGCGGTTACTGCGCTCCCGCTGCCATTTTCTGCTTTGCTGTGTGCCTGGTCATATGTCTCGTTTCTTTCGTCACTCGCAACCCATTGCCTGCGCTTCTCGCAAGAAACCGCATTCCAAGGACCATCAAAACGCATTTCTCTTTCCGTTTGCGTTCTCGCCTCTTCCCCCGTGCCTTCTTGTTCGTTGTCGCGTCGTTGCCATTCGGTTATCTCAACGTTTTCTCTTGCTTTCCTTGCGGGCCACATCGCCCCCTGCCATGCAAAAGTCGCTCATCAATGTTGTTTGCGTTGTGTTGTCGCTGCTATCTTCATTTGGCTCTCTGCCTATCTTTCGTTTTCCTAAGCGTCCGCACCGCGTGCCTCTCCTTGTCACCACCGCTCTTCCACTTGTTTGTGTCTTTTCGTCTCCTTGCTTGCGAGCAAGCTCGACGCCATACGTCCTCAAGGGCTCGTTACCTGCGTCCCGCTGCCAACCCTGTCCTTGGTGTCCCTTCCGTCTTGGCGTCTGCGTGTTCTTTCGCTGCTTTCCGCGACAGAGGCGCGCGAGTAAGTTTGTCGCACTTCTTTCAGGACGCGCGTTTCTCGTGGTGTCGTGGCGGCAATGCGGCGTGAAAGTCCACGCACGGTTTGTGTCGCCCTCTCTTCCTCTCGTGTTCTTCTCCCAACGTGCCGTCTCTTTCTGTGTTGTGACGGTTGGTGTCCGTTAATTCAGTCGCCGCGTTCCATCAGTGCCCGCCTGCGGTGTAGCACTGTCGCCCTTCCGCTGTTCCTTTCGCCTGCGCGCGGAGGCGTGCTTGTCTTGGACTCCGCGTCTGTTCGTGCGTCTCCGCGACCGAGGTTTTTTTCCACTGCCCCTCCCGTCCTTCTCCACACATACACACGAGGGGACACGCCTCTGTTGTACTGCCCACCTGGCGTTGGCCGCACGCACTGCTACCTTCGTTTCTCACTCGCACCTTCCGCTCCCGTTCGGCCTTTCCGCCTCGCGCGGCCTCGCGCCTCCTGTCTGTGTGTTTCTTGTCACCCTCGCTTGTGCGCGTCTGCCTTCCCTTTGCCGTTTCCCGTCTGCCCCGCGTTTCCATTCTCCCGCTTGTGTTGACCAATTCGGTTGCGGGCGACGAGTTCGCGTGTGCTTCCCTTTGGTTGCTTTTTCGTTGTTCTTTACGCGCGGGTTCCGGTGCGACGCCACATTCGTCCCAACCGCTGGCGTTTCCGGCGCGCCGTGCATGCTTGTGCGCGCTGCGCGCGCGTTCTTCGTAAGCGACCGCGTGCGTGGCCTGCGAGTCGCCTCTGCTTGTGTATCCTGCCGCCGCACGCCGTCCGGCCGAGCGTCTGTCGGCGGAGCGTCTGTCGGCGGAGCTTCTTTGCGAACCGCGCGGAAGGCACGCGACAAGCCGCAGCGGCGCCGCGCTCAACGGCAGCAGAAGGCGCGTCGCTGGCCACCGGCGCTCGCCACGGCTGCATTGACAGCCTTCGCGCGGTGGTGGCGGCACGGATCAACGCAGCGCGCGGTCCCTCACGTTGTAGAGAAGAGGCATGGCGTGGGCGCATGGACGCACTTGTTGGCAGCAAGGGGCGTGCAGCGGGGAACGAACGGCGGGGCGGCACAGGGCAAAGGAAGCAGGTAAATAGGAAGCATGCTGCTCCAGCTTCGCTTCGCCGCGTGGCTTGTCTGCGCGGCGCTTTGCGCGCGCGTTGGTGAGGGGCAGGGCCCGGCAAAGGGAGAGACAGCAGCAGACTTCTTGGTGCTGTGCCGCGCCAAGCGCGCAGCGGACGAGGCAGTGCTTGCAGCAAAGGGCGCGGCGGCAAGAGTGCAGCGCTGCAGGGACGCACTTTGGCAGGCTAAGAAGGAGCACGTGTCGCGCGGGACGGTGATCGAGGTGAACACGACGCACGCCGAGCAACTGTGCGCGAGCGGCTCGCTTCTTGAGTGCGACGCGTGGCTGTGGTCGACGGAGGCGGCGAGCGACGCAGCAGAGGTAAAGAAACTGTCGACTGAAGCGGTGCTGGCAGGCGCGGACACCGAGGAGGGGGCAAAGGCAACAGGGAACCTGTTCAAAACGACGATGGGAGGCAGCACCTCGGAAAACACGGGATGGGGAGGGCGGAACGCCGGCCAGGGCCTTGCCTCCGACATGACTTGTTTGGTCAACAGCAACGGAAACGGCGCGGCTAGCACGCGGTGGTTCGCAACCGACACGGACAACGCACCGTGTACACCCGCAGGAAACTTGGCGAAACTGGGCATCGACGAAACATCGGCAGAGCGGAGAACCCATGAATGGAAAGAGATGAAGACAGGAGGATCCGGGGCCGACGCTGCACGCCTGGCAACAAACTGGCACATCGTACAGACGATCTGCGACGCGTTAATTCCGGTGACGACGCCACAAACGAACCTCGAGAAAAAAGACAAGACAGGAGGACTAGGCTTGGTGGCCGGAAAGCTCGCACGCGCCATGGAAGACTTCAGCAAAGCACTGCACGCGGACGACGACACCACAGCAGCCAACGTCCACGCACTAGGTGCAAAAACCACAGGCCAGAACGACTGCACGAGCACCACCGGAGGCTCGGAGAGCAGCGCGTGCGTCGGCTACGACACAAAACTCGACAACACGCGGGACCTCACAAAAATACCGTGGTTCGCGAAAGTGGACGAGATTGAGCAAAGGCTGGCCTCGCTCGCAGCTGTGGAGCTGCAGTGCGCAGCAGCGGAACGAAGTGCGAAGAACGCGAGCGCCGGACGAAAGAGGCATGCGGGCCATCGGACTGAGGAAACAGCCAACGAAGGCATGAGGAAAAGTGCACAAGGCGCAAACACGCCCGCGGAAAAAGCACAAGGCGCGGCGCAACTGGACAGCAAGAGCGGGCAAACAGCAGTCAGCGGAGACGAGACGGCAGCACGCACAGGAGAAGCCTGCAATGAGGGTCACCCGCGGTGGCACGCAGGCACCCGCACATGCGGTGACGAAGAAAACACACAAACAGACGCCACCGTGCGCACACCAAACGTGCTAGGCTCTTTGGCAACGCTGGCAACAGCATTGGCGGCAACGACGCGCAAAGACGTTTGGCACAAGTGAACAACACAAGGAAAGGCAGAGGAAGGCAGACGACACTTGTCTTGAAGCGGGTGGTGAAAGTGAAGACGCACACGCCATCACGGATGGAAAGAAGGGAACACACGATCAAGGCGCAGACTTTCTTGGTGCAAGACTGCGGCAAGCACACTGAGGAACAAGGGAAAGGAAAGGACAGGTGCACAGCAGCAGAAAAACATAGACAGGGAAAAAAAGCAGGGCACTCAGCAAGGAACACGGAAGGCAAGAATGCAATTGGCACACGGCAACGCTGCCTGACAATGTCTGCGCGGAGCGTGCGGCGGGTGCGCGGCTGCGCAGGAACGCAGCAAGCGGCAGAGGGCCGACTGAATAAGGGCAACGTGCGAGGCGATATGGCAGCGGGGCCAAACGAAGCGGAAACAACAACAAACATGACGCACAACAGGACGCCACAGCACGCACGGGCGGACACACAAGGCGTGGACAGGCAGGCGAACAAAAGAGAACAGAAGAAGGGGAGACGGAAAGCAAAGACATGCACAGCGAATTCGGGGAGCACGGCCCAAGGGAACAAGGAGGGGCGCACACGGCAAGGACGACGCTGGCACCTGCGCGAGCCGCGAATGCGAACACACAGGGCGAAAGCACTGGATGGGAAGGACACGGCCGTGAAAATGGCACCCGCTGGTGGCACGCGAATTCGCACAGGACACGTGCATCGAGCACACAAGCACGGAAGCAACAAGCCACAAGTAACACGCGAAAAAAGCGCGGCAAAAGAGCGCCGGCCGCACAAGGCAACATCTGCAGAAAGACAAAGAAGGAAAAAAACAGGCACCAAAGGCCGGCACACTTGGAGGCCGACAGCGACACACAGCATGCAAAACCGCACACGCTGCAGAGAAACGGGGCGAACGAAACAGAAACAGAAAAAGAGCCAAGACCACAGGACAGCAGTGGACCCGCGAAAAGAAAGGAAGGTAAGAAGCCGCAGGCGCAGCGGGCCACGCAGCGAGCACAATCAGGCGGGACAAAAAAAAACAAAGGGAAGACACGCAAACACAAGCAAGGACGGACCGAACAAAGGAGCAGCGCGAAAGCATCGCAAATGGACCTGTGCGAGGGTGCGGTACGCCGGGGCACACACCCACTTAATGAAAACCACTCCAGGGAAATAAAGGCAACGCACGCAAGGACGAAAAGCAGAGGAAAATGACAAGAGAGGGAAGATAAACAGGAAGAGACGCAGGAAAGCAAGAAACGCTTGGGCAAGTCGCAGACAAAAACGACAAGGGGACCAGGAACAAGCAGGAACACACTGTCGCCACCTGCCCGCACACTGCAGCTGGGACAGAAGGAAAGAGTGAAAGATGCAACAGCAACGCGGAGGATGCGCGAGGAAGCCACTTGCCTCCAGTGACGCGGAAAGAGGAACGAGTACGGCAGAACAAAGAAGGAACGAAGACGGACAAAAGACGAACAAAAGGCGGAAAAAAGAAGGTGAAAAGAGAGGGAGAGGGGAACAGGAGAGAAGGCGCAAGGGAAAAAACAGGGGAAACCAAGAAAAGGGGCGGAGACAAGAAGAGAAAAAGGACTTGGCACACGATGAAAGGAAAAGGAAAAAAAAAATATAAACCAAGGGCAGCAGGACAAAAAAATAAAGAACGAACGCATGCTTTAGGTTTTTCTATTTTATTTTGCAAAAGTCGCGAAGCATGCGCGCCACTTAAAAAATAAAAAAAATTAAACTAAAAAAAACAAAATATAAAATACAAAGTAAAAATAAACTTCGGCAAGCCTTCGCCTTTTGACCTCTCCTCTCACATGAAAAGCCTCTAATTTTTCCAAGCTTGGGCAGAAGCAGGAATTACGAGAAAAAATTTCGCAAAAAAGAAAAAGAAGAAAAATAAAAGAAAATAGCAAAAATAGCAATAACTGACTGGAAAAACTAAAAAAATCTTGACTTCAGAAAACAACAAAAGAAAAAAGATAGAAAACAAAAACTGCATTGTTTACCTTTAGCTTTCCTATTTTTTGGAATCTTTTTCCTATCAAAAAAAATAAATTATTTTTTTTTTATTTTCATAGTGTCATTAATTGTCTTGTCCTGCGCAACACCGACGGCTCGCTATCCGGCTCTGCAAAACAGAAGGTAACGGCGAACGCATCCCCAAAACCCATCCTCGCTTCACACAGCGGAACTGCGAAGCAGATTACCCTGGTTGTCGACTCTTCATCCCGAATACGATGCCGCATGCCTTTTGCAGTGCACTCCCCAACCCTCTTCGCTGTCGCAGAGATCGGGTAGGTGATATCCATACCCGCAGGCGAGCGATGTCTTTTTTCGGCTCGAGCAGTTCTCAACTCTGCTTCATCAGGTGCGGCCGCGACTGTGCTCTCCAACTTGAAGATTTTCTTTAGGAAGCTGGCCAGGTGCGCGCTGAACAACAAATCCCACGCTCCCCAGGTCTTCCAGTCTTTTCTTCCTCCCCGGCTCTCGCAATTTGGGTCGTCCCAGTAGGTGCGCTGCAGCCTCCTTGCTCTCCTCCTTCATTGAGTTGTGCCTGGCCTCTCGTCTCGGTTGCCCGTTGCTCGACCACAGGTGCATTGTGAGGCACGCTTTGAGCGCACACCTCATTGGGCAGCATAGGCAGCGGAGTGATCGCTGCAGGAGAAGTGACACCGCCACTGTACCGTCCTTCGACCCCCGCTTCATTGTCGTACTGTTTCTATGATGCGTCCGCGCATGCCAAACCAGCAAGCACCACGGGATGTACGCGCTGCCGCACCCGCCACACACATAGTCCCCTCCTTTTCCCCCTTCCTCTGCCTGGAGCCAGCAGTGAACGGGGGCGACGCCGCGCCTTGTCCCCGTTCACGTTCCCGTTCGCTGGTGGCTCCAGTGGCCCGCGCCACTCACCCTGCGTTGCGCCTCTGTTCTCGGTGCCTTTCACTCGAGTGTCGCGCGCGGCCGAGGACGTGATGACTCGGCGCGGCCCGGATGCTTCATCAGCATGCGCCGCAGCCTCCGCCTATAGTGGCACTCCTCGCTGCACATGGCACTCGCTCCGCTAACAGGGTTCGCCACCACCTCCGCGCGCTTCCGAGTTTATGCTAGAGCTTGCCTAAAACGCGTGCCTCTTGAGTCACGCCTTGCCCTTGAGGACGCGATGGCACTGCCGGCATGAAAATTGCTTGCTCCTCCTGTCCAGCTTTGTTGTTCCACCATCACTCACAAGTGCGTCTTGAGCCTCCTTAGATCCTCTCGATAGCGCGCGTACCGTGCTCTTCTCTAACATCCGTCTCCGCAGCCACTCGTGCGCTGTAGACTCTCTCGCTCACCACAGGCACGCGACCATGTTTTCGTCATCGGCCTTGGCCTCTGCCGCGACCCGCTTCGGACTGTCCTCGACAGTTGGCACCACATCCGGAGGCTGCGTTGTCATGTCCTCCACGAGTCGCCCCCGCCGCCCAAAGTCCTCCCGGCACGCGTGACAGTTGTTTCTTTTCGTGGCCGCCATTGTCACGCGTCTAGTCTTCGCGGTCAGTGCCGATGCTCAGTCTCTCTCCAGACAATGTGTTTTCACTAGCTGCACTCCACCGCTCCGCTGACCCGCACGAACCATGTTGCACAACGGCCACACAATCGGGTCGCTCTGCACTGTTGCTATCCCAAGGTCGGGTGCGTTCGTGTTGTCTGCCACTGTCACTCGCGAAGGGTCTTCCTCTGCTGCGGCACCCCCCGCGGCCTGCGCGCTGCACCTCCTGCACCTTAGCTGGCCCGTCTTACGTGCGCGCCCGCTATGTACCCACCCGAAATGCTTCGACGTTGCTCTTCCGAACTGCGCCAATGACGACGCCTCCAGACAAACTACCTCGGAGTGCTTTTGGCGCTCACCGGACGTGACCGAGTATCGCACTGCGATGCGCGCGTCGCATCCTACCCTCCTCAAAGCCCCTGCACATCTCGTCCCGCACCTCCCTCTCCACCCCAGTGGCGACATCAGTGGTCCACGCCGGATGTGACTTTCGCTTCGCGTGCCCCTGCTCAGCTGCCTTGTCCGCTGCCTCGGTGCGTGGCACACCGCAGTGCGAAAACACGAACTGGACGTTGACAGAAACGCGCAGCCGCACAATGCGCAGTATGACGTCCCAGGTGTGTCTCAGCATCTCGTTCTCTACTCCTGCAGGGCCAGTGTTCAACGCCACCAGCGGCGACAGCGTGCTTTTGAATGCCACCACCCGTGTTCTGTGTGTCTTACCCAGCTCAACGCCGCTCGCAAGCCTCTTCAAGCCTCTTTCCATCGCCACACATTCCGCACGGTAGCTGCAGGCAAGCGGCCCAGCTCCCAGCACCACCTCCTCACGCCAACCAACCTTCCGATACACCAGCGCTCCATGTCCTGACGAAGCATCCAGCACCCCAGACACGTCTCTTCACACCTGACAGTCAAAGCCACTGAACCGCCGCACGTGCCCAATAGTGTGCACCTGCCTGTCCTTCTCAGGTGCGTCCGCCTTTAGGCCTGTCGCAGTGGGGCTGTTGAAGTGGACACGCCTAGCCAGACGCAACATCGCTGCGCCGTGGTCTTTTTCGGGGCTATCAATGGTGCTGTGCAAGTGCTGCGCCTTCGCAAGCCTGCCGTGGATCGGGTGCTCAAGCGGGAAGACGCCGTCCGCCACTTTCGCATGCACCGGACCTTTGCCCTTCAATCGCAGGTAATATTCCGACGCTCTCCGATGTGCCACCGCGTTGACCGGCCGCAGCCGCGCCTCGCGCAGGGCATCCTCCATGTTTGCAGCTTTTGGAATGCCTGCCACTATGTGCGCCGTCTGTGTCTGAACCCTCTCCGGCCGCTCGCGATCCGACACAGAAGTGTCGAACCACCATGACGCGACGCCGTAGCACCTCTTAGTCTGCGCCAGCGCCAGGCAAAATGGTCGCAGCTTCTCCCTAGCCGGTTTCCACTCAGGCGATGCCACTGCTCTGAGCTGCAAGAGTCGTGCGTTTGGCGCCGCTTTCATTCACATCTCATGCCTGCTCAGCCCCTTGCGCGGCTGCATGGTGAGCCCAAGCGGCTCTGGCGTTCGCCTTTCCTTCAGTGCAGTCCCTCACACTTTCAGGCTCAAAAGCTTCGCTCCCCGCGCACCGAATGGCGTGCCTTCAGTCTTCTCCGCCGACACCTCCATGCAGTACCTCGCCGAACAGCTCGTGATGCATTCCAATCCCTGCTGGATGGTCTGCTGGATTTCACTCAAATCAGCGCGTGTACGCACAATCGCGAGGTCGTCCGCAAAGAAACCATTCTGCAGCCCAGGGATGCACTTGAGACGCTCGCTCAGCGAATCCACCGCGACAATGAACAGCGACGGTCCCAGCACCGACCCTTGAGGGACACCACGCGTGAGGCTGACATCCTCCGACAACACGTTGTTCACCCTCACCTGCGCCGTGCGTCCCTTCAGAAACAAAGCGACCCACGCCACCAGATGCTTTTACACGGCAAAGGACAGTAGTCCCTTGACAATGCAGCCGTGATCCACGGAGAAAAAGGCACGCGCATAGTCAATGAACACCGCCGTCGTCTTCTCGCCACCTTTCCTCCGCCGCACAGCCCTTGTCGCCTGCATGAGCGTATCTAGCGTCGAGCGCGCCGGTTTGTGCCCTGCTCGCTGTGGCTGCAGCTTGTCCTCGTCGCAATCCCTAACGCGGCGCGCCTTGATGCGTTCCATCAGCTTGCACATCGTGCTCGTGAGCGTCACCGCCCGAAAAGACGCCACCTTGCTTTGTGCCGTCTCTGTTTTCAGCGGCGGGTCTATGATTGCTTGCCTCCACTTGGTTGGCACCGGCCCCGTGCGCAAGCTGCAGTCGAACACACGCAAGATGCACCTCGGCGCTACCCTGCCCAGCCGCCTCAGCTCCTCACAGTGGATCTCATCATCGCGCGGTGCCGTGCCAGAAGACGACTCACGCAACGCGACACTCAGCTCGGCCTCGGAGTAAAAAATTTTGTATTAAAACTTCCCAAGTTTAAATGACGGCCTTTTTCTTTTCTGCTTCGCATGTGCCTCTTTCTTTTGCTTTCGTCTCGTGCTTCGTGGCCGGTCCTCCTCCACTTCTTCCGTTTTTTTTGGCATTCACGCCCCTGCGTGTACAATCCCATTCGCTGACTGGCTCCGCAAGCTCCGGGTGAAAAGGTGTGTTCTAGTCACCTCGGAAACAAATATCTTGTGAGGCCTTCCTCTGCCTACGACCTTCTTTGCTTGACATGTTGCCGTGAGAAAGCTCGAACGCAATGTTCCCGCGCCGACGGTTGATGAAGCAATAACCTGCCTGGTGATGTTTCTTGCGCTCCATGCGGTTACTGCGCTCCCGCTGCCATTTTCTGCTTGCCTGTGTTTGCGGTCGAATGTCTCGTGCCTTTCGTCACTCGCAACCCACTTCCTGCGCATCTCGCAAGAAACCGCATTCCAAGGACCGTCAAAACGCATTTCTCTTTCCGTTTGCGTTCTCGCCTCTTCCCCCTTGCCTGCTTGTTCGTTGTCGCGTCGTTGCCATTCGGTTATCTCAACGTTTTCTCTTGCTTTCCTTGCGGGCCACATCGCCCCCTGCCATGCAAAAGTCGCTCATCAAGCTTTTTTGCGTTGTTCGCTCGCGCGCATCTTCATTTGTCTCTCTGCCTTTCCTTCGTTGTCCTAAGGCTCTGCATCGCGTGCTTCTCCTTGTCACCTTCGCTCTTCCTCCTGTGTGTGTCTACGCGTCTCCTTGCTTGCGAGCAAGCTCGACGCCATACGACCTCAAAGGCTCGGCACCTGCGTCCCGCTGCCAAGCCTGTCCTTGGTGTCCCTTGTGTCTTGCTGTCTGCGTTGCCTGCCTCGCCTTTCCGCGACAGAGGCGCGCGAGTAAGTTTTTCGCACCCCTTTCAGGACGCGCGTGTCTCGTGCTGTCGTGGCGGCAATGCGGCGTGCAAGTCCACGCACGCGTTGTGTCTCCCGCTCTTCCTCTCGGCTTCTTCTCCACACGTGCCGTTGTTTGCTGTGTTGTGACGGTTGGTGCCCGTTAATTCAGTCGCCTTGTTCCATCAGTGCCCGCCTGCGGTGTAGCACTGTTGCCTTTCCTCGGTTCCTTTCGCCTTTGCGCGGAGGCGTGTCTGTCTTGCACTCCGCGTCTGTGCGTGCGTCTCCGCGACCGAGGTTTTTTTCCACTTCCCTTTCCGTCCTTGTCCACTCACACACACGAGGGAACACGCCGCGCTCGCACTTCCCGCCTGGCGTTGGCCGCACGCACTGCCACCTTCGTTTCTCACGCGCACCTTCCGCTCCTGTTCGGCCTTTCCGCCTCGCGCGACCTCGCGCGTCTTGTTTGTGTGTTTCTTGTCACCCTCGCTTGTGTGCGTCTGCTTTCCTTTTGCCGTCTGTCGTCTGCGTCGCGTTTCCATTCGCGCGCTGGTGTTGACCAATTCGGGTGCGGGCGACGAGTTCGCGTGTGCTTCCCTTTGGTTGCTTCTTCGTTGTTCTTTACGCGCGGATTCCGGTGCGACGCCACATTCGTCCCACACGCTGGCGTTTCCGGCGCGCCGTGCTTGCTCGTGTCCGCTGCGCGCGCGTTCTTCGTAAGCGACCGCGTGCGTGGCCGTCGAGTCGCCTCTGCTTGTGGATCTTGCCAACGCACGCCGTCCGGCCGAGCGTCTGTCGGCGGAGCGTCTGTCGGCGGAGCTTCTTTGCGAACCGCGCGGAAGGCACGCGACAAGCCGCAGCGGCGCCGCGCTCAACGGCAGCAGAAGGCGCGTCGCTGGCCACCGGCGCTCGCCACGGCTGCATCGACAGCCTTCGCGCGGTGGTGGCGGCACGGATCAACGCAGCGCGCGGTCCCTCACGTTGTAGAGAAGAGGCATGGCGTGGGCGCATGGACAAACGGGTTGGCAGCAAGGGGCGTGCAGCGGGGAACGAACGGCGGGGCGGCACAGGGCAAAGGAAGCAGGTAAATAGGAAGCATGCTGCTCCAGCTTCGCTTCGCCGCGTGGCTTGTCTGCGCGGCGCTTTGCGCGCGCGTTGGTGAGGGGCTGGGCCCGGCAAAGGGAGAGACAGCAGCAGACTTCTTGGTGCTGTGCCGCGCCAAGCGCGCAGCGGACGAGGCAGTGCTTGCAGCAAAGGGCGCGGCGGCAAGAGTGCAGCGCTGCAGGGACGCACTTTGGCAGGCTGAGAAGGACAACGTGATGTCAAACGGGCGCTGGAACGAGGTGAACACGACGCACGCCGCGCAACTGTGCGAGACGAGCTCGCTTCCCGAGTGCGACGCGTGGCGCTGGTGGGAGGAGGCGGCGAAAGGCGCGGAAGAGGTAAAGAAACTGGCGGCTGAAGCAGTGCTGGGTACAGGGAACACCGAGGAGGGGGCAAAGGCAACAGGGGAGCTGTTCAAAACGACGATGGGTGGCAGCACCTCGGAAAACACGGGATGGGGAGGAGGGCAGGCCGGCACGTGCCTGGCCTCCGACATGATTTGGCTGTGCAACAGCGGGGGCAATGGCCAGGCTGGCACGCGATGGTTTAAAGACACGGAGAACAGCGCACCGTGCGCGCCCGAGGGCAACTTAACGGCGGTGGGCATAGCGGAGAAGTCGGGACCAGGAGCGGGACTCAAATGGACGGAGCTAAAGCCGACGAGCGGAGCCAACGCTGAAGCACTGGCAACAAACTGGCGGATCGTACAGACGATCTGCGAAGCGTTACTTCCGGTGACGCATCCGGAAGAGGAGGCGGCGAGGGAGGCGGCGCTACTAGTGGTAGCAAACAGGCTCGGACGAGCCATGGACGATTTCGACAAGGCACTGCACGGGGACGACGACACGAAAGCAGCCAACGTCCAAGCGCTAGGTGCGCAAACCAAAGGCGGGGCTGGGTGCACGGGGAAAAAGGGAGGATCGGACAGCAGCGCGTGCGTCGGCTACGACACAAAACTCGACAACACCCGGGACCTCACAAAAATACCGTGGTTCGCGAAGCTGAAGAAGATCGAACACCGGCTGGCTTCGCTCGCAGCTGTGGAGCTGCAGTGCGAAGCAGCGGAACGAAGTGCGAGGCACGCGAGCGACAGACGAAAGAGGCATGGGGGCCAACGGACAAAGGAAACAGCCAACGAAGCCATGAGGAACAGTGCACAAGGCGCAAACACGCCCGCGAGACAGGCACATGGAGCGGCGCAACTGGACAGCAAGAGCGGGCAAACAGCACACAGCGGAGACGAAACGGTGGCACGCACAGGAATAGCCTGCAATGAGGCGCACCCGCGGTGGCACGCAGGCAGCCGCACATGCGGTGACGAAGAAAACACACAACGAGACAACACCGTGCGCACACCAAACGTGCTAAGCTCTTTGGCAACGCTGGCAACAGCATTGGCGGCAACGACGCGCAAAGACGTGCGGGCCAAGTGAACAACAGACGGAAAGGCAGAGGAAGGCAGACGACACTTGTCTTGAAGCGGGTGGTGAAAGTGAAGCCGCACACGCCATCACGGAAGGAAAAAAAGGAACACACGATCAAGGCGCAGACTTTCTTGGTGCAACACTGCGGCAAGCACACTGAGGAACAAGGGAAAGGAAAGGACAGGTGCACAGCAGCAGAAAAGAATAGACAGGGAAAAAAAGCAGGGCACTCAGCAAGGAACGCGGAAGGCAGGAATGCAATTGGCACACGGCGACGCTGCCTGACAATGTCTGCGCGACGCGTGCGGCGGGTGCGCAACTGCGCAGGAACGCAGCAAGCGGCAGAGGACCGACTGAATAAGGGCAACGTGCGAGGCGATATGGCAACGGGGCCGAACGCAGCGAAAACAACAACAAACATGACACACAACAGGACGCCACAGCACGCACGGGCGGACACACAAGGCGTGGACAGGCAGGCGAACAAAAGAGCAGAGAAGAAGGGGAGACGGAAAGCAAAGACATGCACAGCGCTTCGGGAACAACGGCCCAAGGGAACAAGGAGGGGAGCACACGGCAAGGACGACGCTGGCACCTGCGCGAGCCGCGAATGCGAACACACAGGGGGAAAGCACTGGAAGGGAAGAACACGGCCGTGAAAATGGCACCCGCTGTTGGCACGCGAATTCGCACAGAACACGTGCATCGAGCACACAAGCACGGAAGCAACAAGGCACAAGTAACACGCGAAAAAAGCGCAGCAAAAGAGCGCCGGCCGCACAAGGCAACATCGCCAGAAAGACAAAGAAGGAAAAAAACAGGCACCAAAGGCCGGCGCACTTGGAGGCTGACAGCGACGCACAGCATGCAGAACCGCACACGCTGCAGAGAAACGCGGCGGACGAAACAGAAACAGAAAAAAAACCAAGACCACCGGACAGCAGTGGACCCGCGAAAGCAAAGGAAGGTTAGAAGACGCAGGCCAAGCGGAACACGCAGCGAGCACAATCAGGCGAAACAAAAAAAAACAAAGAGAAGGAACGCCAACACAAACAAGGGCACACCGAAGAAAGGAACAGCACGAAAGCAGCGCAAATGGACCAACGCGAGGGTGCGGTCAGGTGGGACACACACTTAATTAATGAACACCACTCCGCGGAAATAAAGGCAACGCACGCAAGGACGAAAAGCAAAGGTGAATGACAAGAGAGGGAAGATGCAAAGGAAGAGGCGCAGGAAAGAAAGAAACGCTTGGGCAAGTCGCAGACAGAAACGACAAGGGGACCAGGACCAAAACGAAACACACTGTCGCCACGCGCCCGCACACTGCACATGGGACAGAAGGAAAGAGTGAAAGATGCAACAGCAACGCGGAGGATGCGCGAGGAAGCCACTTGCCTCCAGTGACGCGGAAAGAGGAACGAGTACGGCAGACCAAAGACGGACAAAAGACGGAAAAAAGAAGGAAAAAAGAGAGGGAGAGGGGAACAGGAGAGAAGGCGCAAGGGAAAAAACAGGAGAAACCAAGAAGCCGGGCGGAACCGAGAAGAGAAAAAGGACTTGGCACACGATGAAAGGAAAAGGAAAAAAAGCATATAAACCGAGGGCAAAAGGACAAAAAAATGAAGCACGAACGCATGCTTTAGGTTTTTTATTTTATTTTGCAAAAGTCGCGAACCATGCGCGCCACTTAAAAAATAAAAAAAATTAAACTAAAAAAAACAAAATATAAAATACAAAGTAAAAATAAACTTCGGCAAGCCTTCGCCTTTTGACCTCTCCTCTCACATGAAAAGCCTCTAACTTTTCCAAGCTTGGGCAGAAGCAGGAATGACGAGAAAAAATTTCGCAAAAAATAAAAAGAAGAAAAATAAAAGAAAATGGCAAAAATAGCAATAACTGACTGGAAAAACTAAAAAAATCTTGACTTCAGAAAACAACAAAAGAAAAAAGATAGAAAACAAAAACTGCATTGTTTACCTTTAGCTTTCCTATTTTTTGGAATCTTTTTCCTATCAAAAAAAAATAAATTATTATTTTTTTATTTTCATAGTGTCATTAATTGTCTCGTCCTGCGCAACACCGAAGGCTGGCTATCCGGCTCTGAGAAACAGAAGGTAACGGCGAACGCAACCCCAAAACCATCCTCGCCTCACACAGCGGAACTGCGGAGCAGATTACCCTGGTTGTCGAGTCTTCTTCCCGGAAACGATGCCGCATGCCTTTTGCAGTGCACTCCCCAACCCGCTTCGCTGTCGCAGAGATCGGGTAGGTGATATCCATACCCTCAGTCGAGCGATGTTTTTTTTCGGCTCGAGCAGCTCTCAACTCTGCTTCATCAGGTGCGTCGGCGACTGGGCTCTCCAACTTGAAGATTTTCTTTAGGAATGTGGCCAGTTGAGCACTGAACAACAAATCCCACGCTCCCCAGGTCTTCCAGTCTTTTCTTCCTCCTTGGGTCCCGCAATTTGGGTCGTCCCAGCAGGTGCGCTGCAGGTTCCTTGCTCTCCTCCTTCATTGAGTTGTGCCTGGCCTCTCGCCTCGGTCGCCCGTTGCTCGACCACAGGTGCATTGTGAGGCACGCTTTGAGCGCACACCTCATTGGGCAGCATAGGCAGCGGAGTGATCGTTGCAGGAGAAGTGACACCGCCACTGTACCGTCCTTCTTCTCCCGCTTCATTGTCTTACTGTCTTTATGATGCTTCCGCGCATTGCAAACCAGCAAGCACCACGGGATGTATGCGCTGCCGCACCCGCCATACACATAGTCCCCTCCTCTTCTCTCTTCCTCTCGCTGGAGCCACAAGTGAACGGGGGAGACGCCGCGCCTTGTCCCCGTTCACGTTCCCGTTCGCTGGTGGCTCCAGTGGCACGCGCCACTCACCCTGCGTTGCGCCTCTTTTCTCGTTGCCTTTCACTCGAGTGTCGCGCAAGGCCGAGGACGCGATGACTCGGCCGTGCCCGCATGCTTCATCAGCATGCGCCGCAGCCTTCGCCTATATCGGCGCTCCTCGCTGCACATGGCACTCGCTCCTGTAACAGGGTTCGCCACCACCTCTGCCCGCTTCCGAGTTTATGCTAGAGCTTGCTTAAAACGCGTGCCTCTTGAGTCACGCCTCGCCCTTGAGGACGCGATGGCACTGCTGGCATGAAAATTTCTTGCTCCTCCGCCCCTTCTCCGCTGTTCCACCATCACGCACAGTGTCGCCTTGAGTGTCCTTAGGTCCCCTCGATAGCGCGCGTACCGTGCTCTTCTCTAACATTCGTCTCCGCAGCCACTCGTGCGCTGTAGACTTCCTCGCGCACCACAGGCACGCGGACATGCTTTCTTCATCGGCCTTGTCCTCTTCCCCGACCCGCTTCGGACGTTCCTCGACAGTTGGCAACACATCCGGAGGTTGCGTCGTCATGTCCTCCACGAGTTTCCCCCGCCGCTCAAAGTCCTCCCGGCACGCGTGACAGTTGTTTCTTTTCGTGTTCGCCACTGTCACGCGTCTAGCCTTCGCGGTCAGTGCCGATGCTCAGTCTCTCTCCAGACAATGTGTTTTCACTAGCTGCACTCCACCGCTCCGCTGACCCGCACGAACCATGTTGCACAACGGCCACACAATCGGTGCGCTCTGCATTGTTGCTATCCCAAGGTCGGGTGCGTTCGTGTTGTCTGCCACTGTCACTCGCGAAGGGTCTTCCTCTTCTGCGGCACCCCCCGCGTCCTGCGCGCTGCACCTCCTGCACCTTAGCTGGTTCGCTTTTCGTGCGCTGCCCCTACGTCCCCACCCGAAATGCTTCGACGTTGCTTTTCCGAACTGCGCCAATGACGAGGCGCCCAAGCGAACTACCTCGGAGTGCTTTTGGCGCTCACCGGACGTGACCGAGTAGCGCACTGCGATGCGCGCGTCGCATCCTACCCTCCTCAAAGCCCCTGCACATCTCGTCCCGCACCTCCCTCTCCACCCCAGTGGCGACATCAGTGGTCCACGCCGGATGTGACTGCCGCTTCTCGTGCCCCTGCTCAGCTGCCTCGTCCGCTGCCTCAGTGCGCGGCACACCGCAGTGCGAAAACACGAACTGGACGTTGACAGACACGCGCAGCCGCACAATGCGCAGTATGACGTCCCAAGTGTGTTTCAGCATCTCGTTCTCCACTCCTGCAGGGCCAGTGTTCAACGCCACCAGCGGCGACACAGTGTCTTTGAATGCCACCACCCGTGTTCTGTGTGTCTTACCCAGCTCAACGCCGCCCGCAAGCCTCTTCAAGCCTCTTTCCATCGCCACACATTCCGCACGGTAGCTGCAGGCAAGCGGCCCAGCTCCCAGCACCACCTCCTCACGCCAACCAACCTTCCGAGACACCAGCGCTCCAGCTCCTGACGAAGCATCCAGCACCACAGACACGTCTGTTCACACCTGACAGTCAAAGCCACTGAACCGCCGCACGCGCCCAATAGTGTGCACCTGCCTGTCCTTCTCAGGTGCGTCCGCCTTTAGGCCTGTCGCAGTGGTGCTGTTGAAGTGGACACGCCTAGCCAGACGCAACATCTCTGCTTCCTGGTCTTTTTCGGGGCTATCAATGGTGCTGTACAAGTGCTGCGCCTTCGCAAGCCTGCCGTGGATCGGGTGCTCAAGCGGGAAGACGCCGTCCGCCACTTTCGCATGCACTGGACCTTTCCCCTTCAATCGCAGGTACTATTCCGACGCTCTCCGATGTGCCACCGCGTTGTTCGGCCGCAGCCGCGCCTCGCGCAGGGCATCCTCCTTGTTTGCAGCTTTTGGAATGCCTGCCACTATGTGCGCCGCCTGTGTCTGAACCCTCTCCGGACGCTCGCGATCCGACACAGAAGTGTCGAACCACCATGACGCGACGCCGTAGCACCTCTTGGTCTGCGCCAGCGCCAGGCAAAATGGTCGCAGCTTCTCCCTATGCGGTTTCCACTCAGGCGATGCCACTGATCTGAGCTGCAAGAGTCGTGCGTTTGGCGCCGCTTTCATTCACATCGCATGCCTGCTCAGCCCCTTGCGCGGCTGCATGGTGAGCCCAAGCGGCTTCGGCGTGCTCCCCGTCTTCAGTGCACTCCCTCACACTTTCAGGCTCAAAAGCTCCGCTCCCCGCGCACCGAATGGCGTGCCTTCAGTCTTCTCCGCCGACACCTCCATGCAGTACCTCGCCGAACAGCTCGTGATGCATTCCAATCCCTGCTGGGTGGTCTTGTGGATTTCACTCAAATCAGCGCGTGTACGCACAATCGCGAGGTCGTCCGCAAAGAAACCATTCTGCAGCCCAGGGATGCACTTGAGACGCTCTCTCAGCGAATCCACCGTGACAATGAACAGCGACGGTCCCAGCACCGACCCTTGAGGGACACCACGCGTGAGTTTGACATCCTCCGACAACACGTTGGGCACCCTCTCCTTCGCCGTTCGTCCCTTCAGAAACAAAGCGACCCACGCCACCAGATGCTTTTACACGGCAAAGGACAGTAGTCCCTTGACAATGCAGCCGTGATCCACGGAGAAAAAGGCACGCGCATAGTCAATGAACACCGCCGCCGTCTTCTCGCCACCTTTCCTTCGCCGCACAGCCCTTGTTGCCTGCATGAGCGTATCTAGCGTCGAGCGCTCCGGTTTGTGCCTCGCTCGCTGTGGCTGCAGCTTTCCCTCGTCGCAATCCCTAACGCGGCGCGCCTTGATGCGGCCCATCAGCTTGCACATCGCGTCCGTGAGCGTCACCGCCCGAAAAGACGCCACGCTGCTTTGTGCCTGCTCTGTTTTCAGCGGCGGGTCTATGATTGCTTTCCTCCACTTGGTTGGCACCGGCGCCGTGCGCAAGCTGCAGTCGAACACACGCAAGATGCACCTCTTCGCTCCCCTGCCTAGCCGCCTCAGCTCCTCACTGTGGATCTCATCATCGCCCGGTGCCGTGCCAGAAGACGACTCACGCAACGCGACATCCAGGTCGGCCTCGGAGTAAAAAATTTTGTATTAAAACCTCCCAAGTTTAAATGACGGCCAGTTGCTTTTGTGCTTCGCATGTGCCTCTTTCTTTTGCTTTCGTCTCGTGCTTCGTGGCCGTGCCTCCTCCACTTCTTCCGTTTTTTTTGGCATTCACGCCCCTGCGTGTACAATCCCATTCGCTGACTGTGTCCGCAAGCTCCGGGTGAAAAGGTGTGTTCCAGTCACCTCGGAAACAAATATCTTGTGAGGCCTTCCTCTGCCAACGACCTTCTGCGCTTGACATGTTGCCGTGAGAAAGCTCGAACGCAATGGCCCCGCGCCGACGATTGATGAAGCAATAACCTGCCTGGTGATGTTTCTCGCGCTCCATTCGGTTACTGCGCTCCCTTCGCCATTTCCTGCTTGCCTGTGTTTGCGGTCGAATTTTTCGTGGCTTTCGTCACTCGCAACCCACTTCCTGCGCATCTCGCAAGAAACCGCATTCCAAGGACCATCAAAACGCATTTCTCTTTCCGTTCGCTGTCTCGCCGTTTCCCCCGTGCCCGCTTGTTCGTTGTCGCGTCGTTGCCATTCGGTTATCTCAACTGTTTCCCTTGCCTTCCTTGCGGGCCACATCGCCCCCTGCCATGCAAAAGTCGCTCATCAAGCTTTTTTGCGTTGTGTGTTCGCGCGCATCTTCATTTGTCCCCCTTGCTTTCCTTCGTTGTCCTAAGGCTCTGCATCTCGTGCTTCTCCTTGTCACCTTCGCTCTTCCTTCTGTGTGTGTCTACGCGTCTCCTTGCTTGCGAGCAAGCTCGACGCCATACGACCTCAAAGGCTCGGCACCTTCGTCCCGCTGCCAAGCCTGTCCTTGGTGTCCCTTGTGTCTCGCTGTCCCTGTTGCCTGCCTCGCCTTTCCGCGACAGAGGCGCGCGAGTAAGTTTTTCGCACCCCTTTCAGGACGTGCGTGTCTCGTGCTGTCGTGGCGGCAATCTGGCGTGCAAGTCCACGCACGCGGCGTGTCTCCCGTCGTTCCTCTCGGCTTCTTCTCCACCCGCGCCGTCGTTCGCTGTGTTGTGACGGTTGGTGCCCGTTAATTCAGTCGCCTTGTTCCATCAGTGCCCGCCTGCGGTGCCGCACTGTTGCCTTTCCTCGGCTCCTTTCGCCTTTGCGCGGAGGCGTGTCTGTCCTGCACTTCGCGTCTGTGCGTGCGTCTCCGCGACCGAGGTTTTTTTCCACTTCCCTTTCCGTCCTTGTCCACTCACACACACGAGGGAACACGCCGCGCTCGCACTTCCCGCCTGGCGTTGGCCGCGCGCACTGACACCTTCGTTTCTCACGCGCACCTTCCGTCCCTGTTCGGCCTTTCCGCCTCGCGCGACCTCGCGCGTCTTGTTTGTGTGTTTCTTGTCACCCTCGCTTGTGTTCGTCTGCTTTCCTCCTGCCGTCTGTCGTCTTCTGCTCGTTTCCACCCGCTCGCTTGCGTTGACCAATTCGGTCGCGGGCGACGAGTTCGCTCGTGCTTCCCTCTGTGCGCTTCTTCGTCGTTCTTTACGCGCGGGTTCCGGTGCGACGCCACATTCGTCCCAACCGCTGGCGTTTTCGGGGCGCCGTGCATGCTCGTGTCCGCTGCGCGCGCGTTCTTCGTAAGCGACCGCGTGCGTGGCCGTCGAGTCGCCTTTGCTTGTGGATCTTGCCAACGCACGCCGTCCGGCCGAGCGTCTGTCGGCGGACAGTCTGCCGGCGGAGCGTCTTTTCGAACCGCGCGGAAGGCACGCGACAAGCCGCAGCGGCGCCCCTGTCAACGGCGAAAGAAGGCGCTGCGCTGGCCAACGGCGCTCGCCACGCCTGCAGCGACAGCCTTCGCGCGGTGGTGGCGGCACGGATCAACGCAGCGCGCGGTCCCTCACGTTGTAGAGAAGAGGCATGGCGTGGGCGCATGGACGAACGGGTTGGCAGCAAGGGGCGTGCAGCGGGGAGCGAACGGCGGGGCGGCGCAGGGCAAAGGAAGCAGGTAAATAGGAAACATGCTGCTCCAGCTTCGCGTCGCCGCGTGGCTTGTCTGCGCGGCGCTCTGCGTGCGCGTTGGGGAGGGGCTGGGCGCGACAAAGGGACAGACAGCAGCAGACTTCTTGGTGCTGTGCCGCGCCAAGCGCGCAGGGGACGCGGCAGTGCTTGCGGCGACGGGCGCGGCGGACAGAGTGGCGCGCTGCAGGAACGCACTTTGGCAGGCTAAGAAGGAGCACGTGTCGAACGGGTCGTGGGACGCGCAGAAGACGCCAAACGCCACGCAACTGTGCACGACAGGAGCATCGGGTCCCGAGTGCGACGCGTGGCGGTGGTCGCAACAAGCGCAGCAGGACGAACACGAGATAAAGAAACTGGCGGCTGAAGCAGTGCTGGGAGGACAGGACACCGAGGAAGGAAAAAAGGGGACGGGTAGGCTGTTCAAAACGGAGATGGGAGGCACAACCAGAGAAAACCGGGGCTGGGGAGGAGAAAGCGCCGGCCAGTGCCTGGCCTCCGACATGATGTGGCTGTGCAACGGGAAAGGCGACGGCGAGGCTGGGCGACGATGGTTTTTGAGCGGCCCCGACAACGCACCGTGCGCGACGGAAGGAAACTTGGCGAAACTGGGCATCGGAGAAACATCGACAGAGAACGGAGGGTAAAGGTGGAAGGAAATGGACGGATCAGGGAGCGGAGCCAGCGCTGAAGAGTTGCAGGGAAACTGGTACATCGTAAAAAAGCTCTGCGACGCGTTAATTCCGATGAATGGCACGGACCAAGTAAACAAAATGAGAGCGGCGCAACACAGCATGCATTTGGTAGCCGGAGCAGTCGAACGAGCCAAGGAAGACTTCAGCAAAGCACTGCACGCTGACGGATCCAGAACAGCAGGCAACGTCCACGCACTAGGTAAAACGAGCAGCGACCAGAACGGATGCAAGGGCAACACCGGCGGATCGGACAGCAGCGCGTGCGTCGGCTACGACACGATACTCGCCAGCACGCGGGACCTCACAAAAATACCGTGCTTCGCGAAACTGAAGCAGATTGAACAAAAGCTGGCTTCGCTCGCGGATGTGGAGCAGCAGTGCGCAGCAGCGGAACGAAGTGCGAAGCACGCGAGCGCCGGACGAAAGAGGCATGCGGGCCATCGGACTGAGGAAACAGCCGACGAAGGCATGAGGAAAGGTGAAGAACGCGCAAACACGCCCGCGAGACAGGCACATGGCACAACGAAACTGGACAGCAAGGGCGGGCAAACAGCACACACAGGAAACAAGACGAAAGCACGCACAAGAGAAGCCTGCAATGAGGCGCACCCGCGGTGGCACGCAGGCACCCGCACATGCGGTGACGAAGCAAACACACAAACAGACGCCACCGTGCGCACACCAAACGTGCTAGGCTCTTTGGCAACGCTGGCAACAGCATTGGCGGCAACGACGCGCAAAGACGTTTGGCACAAGTGAACAACAGACGGAAAGGAAGAGGAAGAGGAACGACACTTGTCTTGAAGCGGGTGGTGAAAGTGAAGACGCACACGCCATCACGGATGGAAAAAAAGGAACACGCGATCAAGGCGCAGACTTTCTTGGTGCAACACTGCGGCAAGCACACTGAGGAACAAGGGAAAGGAAGGGACGGGAACACAGCAGCAGAAAAAAATAGACAGGGAAAAAAAGCAGGGCACTCAGCAAGGAGCACGGAAGGCAGGAATGGAATTGGCACACGGCGACGCTGTCTGGCAATGTCTGCGCGACGCGTGCGGTGGGTGCGCAACTACGCAGGGACGCACAAAGCGGCAGGGGGCCGACTGAATAAGGGCAACGTGCGAGGCGATATGGCAGCGGGGCCAAACGAAGCGGAAACAACAACAAACATGACACACAACAGGACGCCACAGCACGCACGGGAGGACACAGAAGGCGTGGACAGGCATGCGAACAAAAGAGCAGAGAAGAAGGGGAGACGGAAAGCAAAGACATGCACAGCGACTTCGGGAAGCAAGGCCCAAGGGAACAAGGAGGGGAGCACACGGCAAGGACGACGCTGGCACCTGCGAGAGCCGCGAATGCGAACACACAGGGCGAAAGCACTGGATGGGAAGGACACGGCCGTGAAAATGGCACCCGATGGTGGCACGCGAATTCGCACAGGACACGTGCATCGAGCACACAAGCACGGAAGCAACAAGCCACAAGTAACACGCGAAAAAAGCGCAGAAAAAGAGCGCCGGCCGCACAAGGCACCATCGCCAGAAAGACAAAGAAGGAAAAAAACAGGCACCAAAGGCCGGCACACTTGGAGGCCGACAGCAACACACAGCATGCAAAACCGCACACGCTGCAGAGAAACGCGGCGGACGAAACAGAAACAGAAAAAGAGCCAAGACCACAGGACAGCAGTGGACACGCGACAAGAAAGGAAGGTTAGAAGCCGCAGGCCAAGCGGGCCACGCAGCGAGCACAATCAGGCGAAACAAAAAAAAACAAAGAGAAGGAACGCAAACACAAACAAGGACACACCGAACAAAGGAACAGCACGAAAGCAGCGCAAATGGACTTGCGCGAGGGTGCGGTGCAGTGGGGCACACACCCACTTAATGAACACCACTCCGCGGAAATAAAGGCAGCGCACGCAAGGACGAAAAGCAAAGGTCAATGACAAGAGAGAAAAGAAGAGCAGGAAGAGGCGCAGGAAAGCAAGAAACGCTTGGGCAAGTCGCAGACAAAAACGACAAGGGTGCCAGGAACAAAAAGGAACACACTGTCGCCACGCGCCCGCACACTGCATTTGGGACAGAAGGAACAAGTGAAAGATGAAACAGCAACGCGGAGGATGAGCGAGGAAGCCACTTGCCTCCGCTGACGCGGAAAGAGGAACGAGTACGGCAGAACGAAGCAGGGCAAACGACGGACAAACGGCGGAAAAAGGAAGGTAAAAAGAAGGAGAGGGAGCGGGAGAGGGGAAAAGGAGAGAAGGCGCAAGGGAAAAAACAGGGGAAACCAAGAAAAGGGGCGGAACCGAGAAGAGAAAAAGGACTTGGCACACGATAAAAGGAAAAGGAAAAAAAAAAATATAAAACAAGGACAGCAGGACAAAAAAATAAAGCACGAACGCATGCTTTAGGTTTTTCCATTTTATTTTGCAAAAGTCGCGAACCATGCGCGCCACTTAAAAAATAAAAAAAATTAAACTAAAAAAGACAAAATATAAAATACAAAGTAAAAATAGCCTTCGGCAAGCCTTCGCCTTTTGACCTCTCCTCTCACATGAAAAGCCTCTAACTTTTCCAAGCTTGGGAAGAAGCAGGAATTACGAGAAAAAATTTCGCAAAAAAGAAAAAGAAGAAGTATAAAAGAAAATAGCAAAAATAGCAATAACTGACTGGAAAAACTAAAAAAATCTTGACTTCAGAAAACAACAAAAGAAAAAAGATAGAAAACAAAGACTGCATTGTTTACCTTTAGCTTTCCTATTTTTTGGAATCTTTTTCCTATCAAAAAAAAAAAAATTATTTTTTTTTTATTTTCATAGTGTTATTAATTGTCTCGTCCTGAGCAACACCGAAGGCTCGCTATCCGACTCTGCAAAACAGAAGGTAACGGCGAACGAAACCCCAAACCCCATCCTCGCCTCACACAGCGGAACTGCGAAGCAGATTACCCTGGTTGTCGAGTCTTCATTTCGGACACGATGCCGCATGCCTTTTGCAGTGCGATCCCCAACCCGCTTCGCTGTCGCAGAGATCGGGTAGGTGATATCCATACCCGCAGTTGAGCGATGTCTTTTTACGGCTCGAGCAGTTCTCAACTCTGCTTCATCAGGTATGGCCGCGACTGGGCTCTCCAGCTTGAAGATTTTCTTTAGGAAGCTCCCAGTTGAGCACTGAACAACAAATCCCACGCTCCCCAGGTCTTCCAGTCTTTTCTTCCTCCCCGGCTCTCGCAATTTGGGTCGTCCCAGTAGGTGCGCTGCAGCCTCCTTGCTCTCCTCCTTCATTGAGTTGTGCCTGGCCTCTCGTCTCGGTTGTTCGTTGCTCGACCACAGGTGCATTGTGAGGCACGCTTTGAGCGCACACCTCATTGGGCAGTATAGGCAGCGGAGTGATCGCTGCAGGAGAAGTGACACCGTCTCTTTACCGTCTTTCTTCTCCCGCTTCATTTCCGTACTGTTTCTATGACGCGTCCGCGCTTTGCAAACCAGCAAGCACCACGGGACGTATGCGCTGCCGCACTCGCCATACACCTAGTCCCCTCCTTTTCCCCCCTCCTTTGCCTGGAGCCAGCAGTGAACGGGGGCGACGCCGCGCCTTGTTCCCGTTCACGTCCCCGTTCTGTGGCGGCTCCAGTGGCACGCGCCACTCACCCCGCGTTGCGCCTCTGCTCTCGGTGCCTTTCACTCGAGTGTCTCGCGCGGCCGAGGACGCGATGACTCGGCTGTGCCCGCATGCTTCATCAGCATGCTTCGCAGCCTCCGCCTATAGTGGCACTCCTCTGTGCACATGGCACTCGCTCCTGTAACAGGGTTCTCCACCACCTCCGCTCGCTTCCGAGTTTATGCTAGAGCTTGCTTAAAACGCGTTCCTCTTGAGTCATGCCTTGTCCTTGAGGACGCGATGGCACTTGTGGCATGAAAATTTCTTGCTCCTCCACTCCTTCTTTGCTGTTTCACCATCACTCACAGGTGCCTCTTGAGTCTCCTTAGGTCCTGTCGATAGCGCGCGTACCGTGTTCTTCTCTAACATTCGTCTCCGCAGCCACTCGTGCGCTGTAGACTTCCCCGCTCACCACAGGCACGCGACCATGTTTTCGTCATCTGCCTTGGCCTCTTCCCCGACCCGCTTCGGTCGTTCCTCGACAGTTGGCACCACACCCGGAGGTTGCGTTGCCATGTCCTCCACGAGTCGCCCCCGCCGCTCAAAGTCCTCCCGACACGCGTGACAGTTGTTTCTTTTCGTGTGCGCCACTGTCACGCGTCTAGTCTTCGCGGTCAGTGCCGATGCTCAGTCTCTCTCCAGACAATGTGTTTTCACTAGCTGCACTCCACCGTTCCGCTGACCCGCACGAACCATGTTGCACAACGGCCACACAATCGGTGCGCTCTGCACTGTTGCTATCCCAAGGTCGGGTGCGTTCGTGCTGTCTGCCACTGTCACTCGCGAAGGGTCTTCCTCTGCTGCGGCATTCCCCGCGTCCTGCGCGCTGCACCTCCTGCACCTTATTTGGTTCCCCTTGCGTGCGCCCCCCCTATGTACCCACCCGAAATGCGCCGACCTTTCTCTTCCGAACTGCGTCAATGACGACGCGCCCAGACAAACTTCCTCGGAGTGCTTTTGGCGCTCACCGGACGTGACCGAGTAGCGCACTTTGATGCGCGCGTCGCATCCTACCCTCCTCAAAGCCCCTGCACATCTCGTCCCGCACCTTCCTCTCCACCCCAGTGGCGACATCAGTGGTCCACGTCGGATGTGACTGCCGCTTCGCGTGCCCCTGCTCAGCTGCCTTGTCCGCTTCCTCGGTGCGTGGCACACCGCAGTGCGAAAACACGAACTGGACGTTGACAGACACGCGCAGCCGCACAATGCGCAGTATGACCTCCCAAGTGTGTCTCAGCATCTCGTTCTCCACGCCTGCAGGGCCAGTGCTCAACGCCACCATCGGCGACAGCGTGCTTTTGAATGCCACCACCCGTGTTCTGTTTGTCTTACCCAGCTCAACGCCGCCCGCAAGCCTCTTCAAGCCTCTTTCCATCGCCACACATTCCGCACGGTAGCTGCAGGCAAGCGGCCCAGCTCCCATGACCACCTCCTCTCTCCAACCAACCTTCCGAGACACCAGCGTGCCAGTCCCTGACGAAGAATCCACAACCACACACACGTCTGTTCACACCTAACAGTCAAAGCCACTGAACCGCCGCACGCGCCCAATAGTGTGCACCTGTCCGTCCTTCTCAGGTGCGTCCGCCTTTAGTTCTGTCGCAGTGGGGCTGTTGAAGTGGACACGCCTAGCCAGACGCAACATCGCTGCTTCCTGGTCTTTTTCGGGGCTATCAATGGTGCTGTGCAAGTGCTGCGCCTTCGCAAGCCTGCCGTGGATCCGGTGCTCAAGCGGGAAGACGCTGCCCGCCACTTTCGCATGCACTGGACCTTTGCCCTTCAATCGCAGGTAATATTCCGACGCTCTCCGATGTGCCACCGCGTTGTTCGGCTGCAGCCGCGCCTCGCGCAGGGCATCCTCCATGTTTGCAGCTTTTGGAATGCCTGCCACTATGTGCGCCGTCTGTGTCTGAACCCTCTCCGGCCGCTCGCGATCCGACACAGAAGTGTCGAACCACCATGACGCGACGCCGTAGCACCGCTTGGTCTGCGCCACAGCCAGGCAAAATGGTCGCAGCTTCTCCCTAGCCGGTTCCCACTCAGGCGATGCCACTGCTCTGAGCTGCAAGAGTCTTGCGTCCGGCGCCGCTTTCATTCACATCTCATGCCTGCTCAGCCCCTTGCGCGTGTGCATGGTGAGCCCAAGCGGCTTCGGCGTTCGCCTTTCCTTCAGTGCAGTTCCTCACACTTTCAGGCTCAAAAGCTTCGCTCCCCGCGCACCGAATGTTCCGCCTTCAGTCTTCTCCGCCGACACCTCCATGCAGTACCTCGCCGAACAGCTCGTGATGCATTCCAGTCCCTGCTGGATGGTCTTTTGGATTTCACTCAAATCAGCGCGTGTACGCACAATCGCGAGGTCGTCCGCAAAGAAACCATGCTGCAGCCCAGGGATGCACTTGAGACTGTCGCTCAGCGAATCCACCGTGACAATGGACAGCGACGGTTCCAGCACCGACCCTTGAGGGACACCACGCGTGAGTTTGACATCCTCCGACAACACGTTGTTCACCCTCACCTGCGCCGTGCGTCCCTTCAGAAACAAAGCGACCCACGCCACCAGATGCTTTTACACGGCAAAGGACAGTAGTCCCTTGACAATGCAGCCGTGATCCACGGAGAAAAAGGCACGCGCATAGTCAATGAACACCGCCGCCGTCTTCTCGCCACCTTTCCAGCGCCGCACAGCCCTTGTCGCCTGCATGAGCGTATCTAGCGTCGAGCGCGCCGGTTTGTGCCCTGCTCGCTGTGGCTGCAGCTTGTCCTCGTCGCAAGCCCTAACGCGGCGCGCCTTGATGCGGCCCATCAGCTTGCACATCGCGCCCGTGAGCGTCACCGCCCGAAAAGACGCCACGCTGCTTTTCGCCGTCTCTGTTTTCAGCGGCGGGTCTATGATCGCTTGCCTCCACTTGGTTGGCACCGGCCCCGTGCGCAAGCTGTAGTCGAACACACGCAAGATGCACCTCGGCGCTACCCTGCCTAGCCGCCTCAGCTCCTCACTGTGGATCTCATCATCGCCCGGTGCCGTGCCAGAAGACGACTCACGCAACGCGACATCCAGCTCGGCCTCGGAGTAAAAAATTTTGTATTAATTATTCCCAAGTTTAAATGACGCCCTGTTGCTTTTCTGCTTCGCATGTGCCTCTGTCTTTTGCTTTCGTCTCGTGCTTCGTGGCCGCTCCTCCTCCACCTCCTCCTTTTTGTTTGGCATTCACGCCCCTGCGTGTACAATCCCATTCGCTGACTGGCTCCGAAAGCTCCGGGTGAAAAGGTGTGTTCTAGTCACCCTGGAAACAAATATCTTGTGAGGCCTTCCTTTGCCAACGACCTTCTTCGCTTGACATGTTGCCGTGAGAAAGCTCGAACTCAATGGCCCCGCGCCGACGATTGATGAAGCAATAACCTTCTCGGTGATGTTTCTTGCGCTCCATGCGGTTACTGCGCTCCCGCTGCCATTTCCTGCTTGCCTGTGTTTGCGGGCGAATGTCTCGTGTCTTTCGTCACTCGCAACCCACTGCCTGCTGTTCTCGCAAGAAACCGCATTTCAAGGACCATCAAAACGCATTTTTCTTTCCGTTTGCGATCTCGCCTCTTCCCCCGTGCCTGCTTGTTCGTTGTCGCGTCGTTGCCATTCGGTCATCGCAACGTTTTCTCTTGCTTTCCTTGCGGGCCACATCGCCCCCTGCCATGCAAAAGTCGCTCATCAAGCTTTTTTGCGTTGTTCGCTCGCGCGCATCTTCATTTGTCTCTCTGCCTTTCCTTCGTTGTCCTAAGGCTCCGCATCTCGTGCTTCTCCTTCTCACCTTCGCTCTTCCTCCTGTGTGTGTCTACGCGTCTCCTTGCTTGCGAGCAAGCTCGACGCCATACGACCTCAAAGGCTCGGCCCTCGCGTCCCGCTGCCAAGCCTGTCCTTGGTCTCCCTTGTGTCTTGCTGTCTGCGTTGCCTGCCTTCTCTTTCCGCGACAGAGGCGCGCGAGTAAGTTTTTCGCTCCCCTTTCAGGACGCGCGTGTCTCGTGCTGTCGTGGCGGCAACGCGGCGTGCAAGTCCACGCACGCGTTGTGTCTCCCTGTCTTCCTCTCGGCTTCTTCTCCACACGTGCCGTTGTTTGCTGTGTTGTGACGGTTGGTGCCCGTTAATTCAGTCGCCTTGTTCCATCAGTGCCCGCCTGCGGTGTAGCACTGTTGCCTTTCCTCGTTTCCTTTCGCTTTTGCGCGGAGGCGTGTCTGTCTTGCACTCCGCGTCTGTGCGTGCGTCTCCGCGACCGAGGTTTTGACCCACCTTCCTATCCGTCCTTGTCCACTCACACACACGAGGGAACACGCCGCGCTTGTACATCTCGCCTGGCGTTGGCCGCGCGCACTGCCACCTTCGTTTCTCACGCGCACCTTCCGTCCCTGTTCGGCCTTTCCGCCTCGCGCGACCTCGCGCGTCTTGTTTGTGTGTTTCTTGTCACCCTCGCTTGTCTGCGTCTTCTTTCCTTTTCCCGTCTGTCGTCTGCGTCGCGTTTCCATTCGCGCGCTTGTGTTGACCAATTCGGGTGCGGGCGACGAGTTCGCGTGTGCTTCCCTTTGGTTGCTTCTTCGTTGTTCTTTGCGCGCGGGTTCCGGTGCGACGCCACATTCGTCCCAACCGCTGGCGTTTCCGGCGCGCCGTGCATGCTTGTGCGCGCTGCGCGCGCGTTCTTCGTAAGCGACCGCGTGCGTGGCCGTCGAGTCGCCTCTGCTTGTGGATCTTGCCGCCGCACGCCGTCCGGCCGAAAGTCTGCTGGCGGAGCTCCTTTGCGAACCGCGCGGAAGGCAGGCGACAAGCCGCAGCGGCGCCGCGCTCAACGGCAGCAGAAGGCGCGTCGCTGGCCAACGGCGCTCGCCACGCCTGCAGCGACAGCCTTCGCGCGGTGGTGGCGGCACGGATCAACGCACAGCGCGGTCCCTCACGTTGTAGAGAAGAGGCATGGCGTGGGCGCATGGACGCACGGGTTGGCAGCAAGGGGCGTGCAGCGGGGAGCGAACGGCGGGCCGGCACAGGGCAAAGGAGGCGGGTAAGAAGGAAGCATGCTGCTCCAGCTTCGCGTCGCCGCGTGGCTTGTCTGCGCGGCGCTCTGCGTGCGCGTTGGGGAGGGGCTGGGCGCGACAAAGGGACAGACAGCAGCAGACTTCTTGGTGCTGTGCCGCGCCAAGCGCGCAGCGGACGAGGCAGTGCTTGCAGCGACGGGCGCGGCGGGCAGAGTGGCGCGCTGCAGGAACGCACTTTGGCAGGCTAAGAAGGAGCACGTGTCGAACGGGTCGTGGGACGAGGTGAACACGACAAACGCCGCGCAACTGTGCGCGAGCGGCTCGCGCCCCGAGTGCGACGCGTGGCGCTGGTCGACGGAGGCGACGAGCGACGCAGCAGAGGTAAAGAAACTGGCGGCTGAAGCGGTGCTGGCAGGCGCGGACACCGAGGAAGGGGCAAAGGAGACAGGGGACCTGTTCAAAACGACGATGGGAGGCAGCACCTCGGAAAAAACGGGATGGAAAGGGCGGAACGCCGGCCAGTGCCTGGCCTCCGACATGATGTGGCTGTGCAACAGCAACGGCGACGGCGCGGCTAGCAAGCGATGGTTCGCGACCGACACGGACAACGCACCGTGCAGCCCCAGAGGAAACTTGGCGAAACTGGGAATCGACAAAACATCGGGAGAGCAAAGAACCCAAGAGTGGAAAGAGATGAAGACAGGACGGTCCGGGGCCGACGCTGCACGCCTGGCAACAAACTGGCGCATCGTAAAGACGATCTGCGACGCGTTAATTCCGGTGACATCTCCACAAAAGAACCTCGAGAAAAAAGACAACAAACGAGGGGTAGGCTTGGTGGCCGGAAAGCTCGCACGCGCCATGGAAGACTTCAGCAAAGCACTGCACGCGGACGACGACACCACAGCAGCCAACGTCCACGCACTAGGAAAAACGAGCAGCGGCCAGAACGGATGCACGACAGACAAAGGAGGCTCGGACAGCAGCGCGTGCGTCGGCTACGACACAAAACTCGACAACACGCGGGACCTCACAAAAATACCGAGGTTCGCGAAACTGAAGAAGATTGAGCAAAGGCTGGCTTCGCTCGCGGCTGTGGAGCTGCAGTGCGCAGCAGCAGAACGAAGTGCGAAGCACGCGAGCGAAAGACGAAAGAGGCATGCGAGCCAACGGGCTGAGGAAACAGCCAACGAAGGCATGAGGAAAAGTGCACAAGGCGCAAACACGCCCGCGGAAAAAGCACAGGAAGCGGCGCAACTGGGCGAAAAGAGCGGGCAAACAGCAGCCAGCGGAGACAAGACGCAGGCACGAACAGGAGAAGCCTGCAATGAGGGGCACCCGCGGTGGCACGCAGGCACCCGCACATGCGGTGACGAAGAAAACACACAAACAGACAACACCGTGCGCACACCAAACGTGCTAGGCTCTTTGGCAACGCTGGCAACAGCATTGGCGGCAACGACGCGCAAAGACGTTTGGCACAAGTGAACAACACAAGGCAAGGCAGAGGAAGGCAGACGACACTTGTCTTGAAGCGGGTGGTGAAAGTGAAGACGCACACGCCATCACGGATGGAAAAGCAGGAACACACGATCAAGGCGCAGACTTTCTTGGTGCAACACTGCGGCAAGCACACTGAGGAACAAGGGAAAGGAAAGGACAGGTACACAGCAGCAGAAAAAAGTAGACAGGGAAAAAAAGCAGGGCACTCAGCAAGGAGCACGGAAGGCAGGAATGCAATTGGCACACGGCGACGCTGCCTGACAATGTCTGCGCGACGCGTGCGGCGGGTGCGCAACTGCGCAGGAACGCAGCAAGCGGCAGAGGACCGACTGAATAAGGGCAACGTGCGAGGCGATATGGCACAGGGGCCAAACGCAGCGAAAACAACAACACACATGACACACAACAGGACGCCACAGCACGCGACGGCGGACACAAAAGGCGTGGACAAGCATGCGAACAAAAGAGCAGAGAAGAAGGGGAGACGGGAAGCGAAGACATGCACAGCGACTTCGGGAAGCACGGCCCAAGGGAACAAGGAGGGGAGCACACGGCAAGGACGACGCTGGCACCTGCGCGAGCCGCGAATGCGAACACACAGGGCGAAAGCACTGGAAGGGAAGAACACGGCCGAGAAAATGGCACCCGCTGGTGGCACGCGAATTCGCACAGAACACGTGCATCGAGCACACAAGCACGGAAGCAACAAGCCACAAGTAACACGCAGCAAAAGCGCAGCAAAAGAGCGCCAGCCGCACAAGGCAACATCGCCAGAAAGACAAAGAAGGAAAAAAACAGGCGCCAAAGGCCGGCACACTTGGAGGCCGACAGCGGCACACAGCATGCAGAACCGCACACGCTGCAGAGAAACGCGGCGAACGAAACAGCAACAGAAAAAGAGCCAAGACCACAGGACAGCAGTGGACCCGCGAAAAGAAAGGAAGGTTAGAAGCCGCAGGCGCAGCGGGCCACGCAGCGAGCACGCTCAGGCGAAACAAAAAAAAACAAAGGGAAGACACGCAAACACAAACAAGGACACACCGAAGAAAGGAACAGCACGAAAGCAGCGCGAATGGACCTGCGCGAGGGTGCGGTCAGGTGGGGCACGGACCCACTTAATGAAAACCACTCCGCGGAAATAAAGGTAACGCACGCAAGGACGAAAAGCAAAGGGGAATGACAAGAGAGGAAAGATGATCAGGAAGAGGCGCAGGAAAGCAAGAAACGCTTGGGCAAGTCGCAGACAAAAACGACAAGGTAGCCAGGAACAAGCGGGAACACACTGTCGCCACGCGCCCGCACACTGCACATGGGACAGAAGGAAAGAGTGAAAGATGCAACAGCAACGCGGAGGATGCGCGAGGAAGCCACTTGCCTCCAGTGACGCGGAAAGAGGAACGAGTACGGCAGACCAAAGACGGACAAAAGACGGACAAAAGGCGGAAAAAAGAAGGAAAAAAGAAGGTAAAAAGAAGGTAAAAGAAAAGGGAGAGGGAAACAGGAGAGAAGGCGCAAGGGAAAAAACAGGGGAAACCAAGAAAAGGGGCGGAACCGAGAAGAGAAAAAGGACTTGGCACACGATGAAAGGAAAAGGAAAAAAAAAAAATAAAACAAGGGCAGCAGGACAAAAAAATAAAGCACGAACGCATGCTTTAGGTTTTTTATTTTATTTTGCAAAAGTCGCGAACCATGCGCGCCAGTTAAAAAATAAAAAAAATTAAACTAAAAAAAACAAAATATAAAATACAAAGTAAAAATAGCCTTCGGCAAGCCTTCGCCTTTTGACCTTCCCTCTCACATGAAAAGCCTCTAATTCTTCCAAGCTTGGGCAGAAGCAGGAATTACGAGAAAAAATTTCGCAAAAAAGAAAAAGAAGAAGTATAAAAGAAAATAGCAAAAATAGCACTAACTGACTGGAAAAACTAAAAAAATCTTGAGTTCAGAAAACAACAAAAGAAAAAAGATAGAAAACAAAGACTGCATTGTTTACCTTTAGCTTTCCTATTTTTTGGAAGGTGCTTCCTATCAAAAAAAAATAAATTATTTTTTTTTTATTTTCATAGTGTCACTAATTGTCTCGTCCTGCGCAACACCGACGGCTCGCTATCCGACTCTGCAAAACAGAAGGTAACGGCGGACGAAACCCCAAAACCCATCCTCGCCTCACACAGCGGAACTGCGAAGCAGATTACCCTGGTTGTCGAGTCTTCTTCCCGGATACGATGCCGCATGCCTTTTGCATTGCACTCCCCAACCCGCTTCGCTGTCGCAGAGATCGGGTAGGTGATATCCATACCCGCAGTCGAGCGATGTCTTTTTTCGGCTCGAGCAGTTCTCAACTTCGCTTCATCAGGTGCGGCCGCGACTGGGCTCTCCAGCTTGAAGATTTTCTTTAGGAATGTGGCCAGGTGCGCGCTGAACAACAAATCCCACGCTCCCCAGGTCTTCCAGTCTGTTCTTCCTCCTTGGGTCTCGCAAGCTGGGTCGTCCCAGGAGGTGCGCTGCAGGATCCTTGCTCTCCACCTTCATTGAGTTGTGCCTGACCTCTCGTCTCGGTTGCCCGTTGCTCGACCACAGGTGCATTGTGAGGCACGCTTTGAGCGCACACCTCATTGGGCAGTATAGTTAGCGGAGTGATCGCTGCAGGAGAAGAAACACCGCCACTGTACCGTCCTTCGCCCCCCGCTTCATTGTCGTATCGTTTCTATGACGCGTCCGCGCACCGCAAACCAGCAAGCACCACGGGATGTACGCGCTGCCTCACCCGCCATACACCTAGTCCCCTCCTTGTCCCCCTTCCTCTGCCCGGAGCCAGCAGTGAACGGGGGCGTCGCCGCGCCTTGTGCCCGTTCACGTTCCCGTTCTGTGGTGGCTCCAGTGGCACGCGCCACTCACCCTGCGTTGCGCCTCTGTGCTCGGTGCCTTTCACTCGAGTGTCGCGCGCGGCCGAGGACGCGATGACTCGTGTGTGCCCGTATGCTTCATCAGCATTCGCCGCAGCCTCCTCCTATAGTGGCACGCCTCGCTGCACATGGCACTCGCTCCTGTAACAGGGTTCGCCACCACCTCCGCGCGCTTCCGAGTTTATGCTAGAGCTTGCTTAAAACGCGTGCCTCTTGAGTCACGCCTCGCCCTTGAGGACGCGATGGCACTTCTGGCATGAAAAGTTCTTGCCCCTCCGCTCCATCTTTCGTGCTCCACCCTCACTCACAGGTGCGTTGCGAGTCTCCTTAGGTCCTCTCGATAGCGCGCGTACCGTGTTCTTCTCTAACATTCGTCTCCGCATCCACTCGTGCGCTGTAGACTTCCTCGCGCACCGCAGGCACGCGACCATGTTTTCTGCATCTGCCTCGGCCTCTTCCCCGCCCCGCTTCGGACGTTCCTCGACAGTTGGCACCACACCCGGAGGTTGCGTTGTCATGTCCTCCACGAGTCGCCCCCGCCGCCCAAAGTCCTCCCGGCACGCGTGACAGTTGTTTCTTTTCGTGTTCGCCACTGTCACGCGTCTAAACAGCGCGGTCAGTGCCGATGCTCAGTCTCTCTCCAGACAATGTGTTTTCACTAGCTGCACTCCACCGCTCCGCTGACCCGCACGAACCATGTTGCACAACGGCCACACAATCGGCGCGCTCTGCACTGTCGCTATCCCAAGGTCGGGTGCGTTCGTGTTGTCTTTCACTGTCACTGGCGAAGGGTCTTCCTCTTCTGCGGCACCCCCCGCGTCCTGCGCGCTGCACCTCCTGCACCTTAGCTGGTCCTTCTCGCGTGCGCTTCCCCTATGTACCCACCCGAAATGCTTCGACGTTGCTTTTCCGAACTGCGCCAATGACGACGCGCCCAAGCGAACTACCTCGGAGTGCTTTTGGCGCCCACCGGACGTGACCGAGTAGCGCACTGCGATGCGCGCGTCGCATCCTACCCTCCTCAAAGCCCCTGCACATCTCGTCCCGCACCTCCCTCTCCACCCCAGTGGCGACATCAGTGGTCCACGCCGGATGTGACTGCCGCTTCGCGTGCCCCTGCTCAGCTGCCTTGTCCGCTTCCTCGGTGCGTGGCACACCGCAGTGCGAAAACACGAACTGGACGTTGACAGACACGCGCAGCCGCACAATGCGCAGTATGACGTCCCAAGTGTGTCTCAGCATCTCGTTCGCCACTCCTGCAGGTTCAGTGTTCAACGCCACCAGCGGCGACAGCGTGCTTTTGAATGCCACCACTCGTGTTCTGTGTGTCTTACCCAGCTCAACGCCGCTCGCAAGCCTCTTCAAGCCTCTTTCCATCGCCACACATTCCGCACGTTAGCTGCAGGCAAGCGGCCCAGCTCCCAGCACCACCTCCTCACGCCAACCAACCTTCCGAGACACCAGCGCTCCAGTCCCTGACGAAGCATCCAGCACCACAGACACGTCTGTTCACACCTGACAGTCAAAGCCACTGAACCGCCGCACGGGCCCAGTAGTGTGCACCTGCCTGTCCTTCTCAGGTGCGTCCGCCTTTAGGCCTGTCGCAGTGGGCCTGTTGAAGTGGACACGCCTAGCCAGACGCAACATCGCTGCTTCCTGGTCTTTTTCGGGGCTATCAATGGTGCTGTGCAAGTGCTGCGCCTTCGCAAGCCTGCCGTGGATCGGGTGCTCAAGCGGGAAGACGCTGCCCGCCACTTTCGCATGCACTGGACCTTTCCCCTTCAATCGCATGTAATATTCCGACGCTCTCCGATGTGCCATCGCGTTGTTCGGCTGCAGCCGCGCCTCGCGCAGGGCATCCTCCATGTTGGCAGCTTTTGGAATGCCTGCCACTATGTTCGCCGTCTGTGTCTGAACCCTCTCCGGCCGCTCGCGATCCGACACAGAAGTGTCGAACCACCATGACGCGACGCCGTAGCACCTCGTGGTCTGCGCCAGCGCCAGGCAAAATGGTCGCAGCTTCTCCCTAGCCGGTTCCCACTCAGGCGATGCCACTGCTCTGAGCTGCAAGAGTCGTGCGTTTGGCGCCGCTTTCATTCACATCTCATGCCTGCTCAGCCCCTTGCGCGGCTGCATGGTGAGCCCAAGCGGCTTCGGCGTGCGCCCCTCCTTCAGTGCAGTCCCTCACACTTTCAGGCTCAAAAGCTTCGCTCCCCGCGCACCGAATGGCGTGCACTCAGTCTTCTCCGCCGACACCTCCACGCAGTACCTCTCCGAACAGCTCGTGATGCATTCCAATCCCTGCTGGATGGTCTGCTGGATTTCACTCAAATCAGCTCCTGTACGCACAACCGCGAGGTCGTCCGCAAAGAAACCATTCTGCAGCCCAGGGATGCACTTGAGACGCTCGCTCAGCGAATCCACCGTGACAATGAACAGCGACGGTCCCAGCACCGACCCTTGAGGGACACCACGCGTGAGGCTGACATCCTCCGACAACACGTTGTTCACCCTCACCTTCGCCGTGCGTCCCTTCAGAAACAAAGCGACCCACGCCACCAGATGCTTTTACACGGCAAAGGACAGTAGTCCCTTGACAATGCAGCCGTGATCCACGGAGAAAAAGGCACGCGCATAGTCAATGAACACCGCCGCCGTCTTCTCGCCACCTTTCCTTCGCCGCACAGCCCTTGTCGCCTGCATGAGCGTATCTAGCGTCGAGCGCGCCGTCCTGTGCCCTGCTCGCTGTGGCTGCAGCTTGTCCTCGTCGCAATCCCTAACGCGGCGCGCCTTGATGCGTTCCATCAGCTTGCACATCGTGCTCGTGAGCGTCACCGCCCGAAAAGACGCCACGCTGCTTCGTGCCGTCTCTGTTTTCAGCGGCGGGTCTATGATTGCTTGCCTCCACTTGGTTGGCACCGGCCCCGTGCGCAAGCTGTAGTCGAACACACGCAAGATGCACCTCGGCGCTACCCTGCCCAGCCGCCTCAGCTCCTTTCTGTGGATCTCATCATCGCCCGGCGCCGTGCCAGAAGACGACTCACGCAACGCGACATCTAGCTCGGCCTCGGAGTAAAAAATTTTGTATTAAAACTTCCCAAGTTTAAATGACGGCCTTTTTCTTTTCTGCTTCGCATGTGCCTCTTTCTTTTGCTTTCGTCTCGTGCTTCGTGGCCGCTCCTCCTCCACTTCTTCCGTTTTTCACTTTGGCATTCACGCCCCTGCGTGTACAACCCCATTCGCTGACTGGCTCCGCAAGCTCCGGGTGAAAAGGTGTGTTCTAGTCACCTCGGAAACAAATATCTTGTGAGGCCTTCCTCTGCCTACGACCTTCTTTGCTTGACATGTTGCCGTGAGAAAGCTCGAACGCAATGGCCCCGCGCCGACGACTGATGAAGCAATAACCTGCCTGGTGATGTTTCTTGCGCTCCATGCGGTTACTGCGCTCCCGCTGCCATTTCCTGCTTGCCTGTGTTTGCGGGCGAATGTCTCGTGCCTTTCGTCACTCGCAACCCACTGCCTGCGCATCTCGCAAGAAACCGCTTTCCAAGGACCATCAAAACGCATTTCTCTTTCCGTTTGCGTTCTCGCCTCTTCCCCCGTGCCTGCTTGTTCGTTGTCTCGTCGTTGCCATTCGGTTATCTCAACGTGTTCTCTTGCTTTCCTTGCGGGCCACATCGCCCCCTGCCATGCAAAAGTCGCTCATCAAGCTTTTTTTCGTTGCGTGTTCGCGCGCTTCTTCATTTGTCTCTCTGCCTTTCCTTCGTTGTCCTAAGGCTCCGCATCGCGTGGTTCTCCCTTGCTGCCTTCGCTCTTCCTCCTGTGTGTGTCTACGCGTCTCCTTGGTTGCGAGCAAGCTCGACGCCATACGACCTCAAAGTCTCGGCACCTGCGTCCCGCTGCCAAGCCTGTCCTTGGTGTCCCTTGTGTCTTGCTGTCTGCGTTGCCTGCCTTCTCTTTCCGCGACAGAGGCGCGCGAGTAAGTTTGTCGCACCCCTTTCAGGACGCGCGTGTCTCGTGCTGTCGTGGCGGCAATGCGTCGTGCAAGTCCACGCACGCGTTGTGTCTCCCTGTCTTCCTCTCGGCTTCTTCTCCACACGTGCCGTTGTTTGCTGTGTTGTGACGGTTGGTGCCCGTTAATTCAGTCGCCGTGTTCCATCAGTGCCCGCCTGCGGTGTAGCACTGTCGCCTTTCCTCGTTTCCTTTCGCCTTTGCGCGGAGGCGTGTCTGTCTCGGTCTCCGCGTCTGTGCGTGCGTCTCCGCGACCGAGGTTTTTTTCCACTGCCCTTTCCGTCCTTGTCCACTCACACACACGAGGGGACACGCCGCGCTTGCACGTCCCGCCTGGCGTTGGCCGCGCGCACTGCCACCTTCTTTTTTCACGCGCACCTTCCGTCCCTGTTCGGCCTTTCCGCCTCGCGCGACCTCGCGCGTCTTGTTTGTGCGTTTCTTGTCACCCTCGCTTGTGTGCGTCTGCTTTCCTTTTGCCGTCTGTCGTCTGCGTCGCGTTTCCATTCGCGCGCTTGTGTTGACCAATTCGGGTGCGGGCGACGAGTTCGCGTGTGCTTCCCTTTGGTTGTTTCTTCGTTGTTCTTTACGCGCGGGTTCCGGTGCGACGCCACATTCGTCCCAACCGCCGGCGTTTCCGGCGCGCCGTGCATGCTCGTGCCCGGTGCGCGCGCGTTCTTCGTAAGCGACCGCGTGCGTGTCCGTCGAGTCGCCTCTGCTTGTGGATCTTGCCGCCTGACGCCGTCCGGCCGAGCGTCTGTCGGCGGAGCGTCTGGCGGCGGAGCTTCTCTGCGAACCGCGCGGAAGGCACGCGACAAGCCGCAGCGGGGCCGCGCTCAACGGCGAAAGAAGGCGCGTCGCTGGCCAACGGCGCTCGCCACGGCTGCATTGACATCCTTCGCGCAGTGTCGGCGGCACGGATCAACGCATCGCGCGGTCCCTCACGTTGTAGAGAAGAGGCATGGCGTGGGCGCATGGACGAACGGGTTGGCAGCAAGGGGCGTGCAGCGGGGAACGAACGGCGGGGCGGCACAGGGCAAAGGAAGCAGGTAAATAGGAAACATGCTGCTCCAGCTTCGCGTCGCCGCGTGGCTGCTCTGCGCGTCGCTCTGCACGCGCGTTGGTGAGGGGCTGGGCGCGACAAAGGGACAGACAGCAGCAGACTTCCTGGTTGTGTGCCGCGCCAAGCGCGCAGCGAGAGAAGCGGTGCTAGCGGCGACGGGCGCGGCGAGCAGAGTGGAGCGCTGCAGGAACGCACTTTGGCAGGCGGAGAAGGAGCACGTGTCGAACGGGTCGTGGGACGAGGTGAGCAGAACAAACGTCGCGCAACTGTGCGCGACAGGCTCGCACCCCGAGTGCGCCGCGTGGCGCTGGTCGGCGCAGGCAGAGCAAGACGCAGCAGAGGTCAAGAAGCTGGAGAGTGAAGCGGTGCTGGCAAGCGCGGTTACCGCGGGCGCGGAGGAAGCAGAAGGGCAGCTGTTCAAAACGACGATGGGAGGCGGCACCTCGAGCAACACGGGATGGGGGGAGGACAAGGCCGGCCAATGCCTGGCCTCCGACATGATTTGGCTATGCAACAGCGCAGGTAACGGCTCGCCTGGCGACAGATGGTTCGCAAACACCGCCGAGAACGCACCGTGCACGACCGCAGGATACTTGAAGACGCTGGGCATCGACGAGAAATCACCAGCGAACGGGCGGCATAGCTGGACGGAGATGGCGAAGAGCAGCTCCGGCGACAACGCTGAAGCCCTCGCAGCAAACTGGCAAATCGTAAAAACGATCTGCGACGCGTTAATTCCGGTGAACGACACGCGACAGAACCTCGAGGAGGAAAACAAGACAACAAGACTGAGCTTGGTAGCCGGAATGCTCGCACGCGCCATGGACGATTTCGACAAAGGACTGCACGCGGACGACGACACCACAGCAGCCAACGTCCACGCACTAGGTAAAAAAGCCACGAGCCGGAACGGATGCACGGGCGCCAAAGGAGGCTCGGACAGCGGCGCGTGCGTCGGATACGACACAATACTCGCCAACACACGGAACCTCACAAAAATACCGTGGTTCGGGAAAATGAAACAGATTGAACAAAAGCTGGCTTCGCTCGCAGCTGTGGAGCTGCAGTGCGCGGCAGCAGAACGAAATGCGAAGCACGCGAGCGAAAGACGAAGGAGCAATGCGCGCCAACGGGGTGCGGAAACAGCCAACGAAGCCATGAGGAAAAGTGCACAAGGCGCAAACACGCCCGCGGAAAAAGCACAAGGAGCGGCGCAACTGGACAGCAAGAGCGGGCAAACAGCAGCCACAGGAGCCAAGACGAAAGCACGCACAAGAGAAGCCTGCAATGAGGCGCACCCGCGGTGGCACGCAGGCACCCGCACATGCGGTGACGAAGCAGAACCAGCAACAGACAACACCGTCAGCACACCAAACGTGCTAGGCTCTTTGGCAACGCTGGCAACAGCATTGGCGGCAACGACGCGCAAAGACGTGCGGGCCAAGTGAACAACACAAGGAAAGGAAGAGGAAGGCAGACGACACTTGTCTTGAAGCGGGTGGTGAAAGTGAAGACGAACACGCCATCACGGATGGAAAAGCAGGAACACACGATCAAGGCGCAGACTTTCTTGGTGCAACACTGCGGCAAGCACACTGAGGAACAAGGGAAAGGAAAGGACAGGTGCACAGCAGCAGAAAAAAATAGACAGGGAAGAAAAGCAGGGCACTCAGCAAGGAGCACGGAAGGCAGGAATGCAATTGGCACACGGCGACGCTGCCGCACAATGTCTGCGCGACGCGTGCGGTGGGTGCGCAACTGCGCAGGAACGCAGCAAGCGGCAGAGGGCCGACTGAATAAGGGCAACGTGCGAGGCGATATGGCAGCGGGGCCAAACGCAGCGGAAACAACAACAAACATGACACACAACAGGACGCCACAGCACGCACGGGCGGACACAAAAGGCGTGGACAGGCATGCGAACAAAAGAACAGAGAAGAAGGGGAAGCGGAAAGCAAAGACATGCACAGCGAATTCGGGAAGCACGGCCCAAGGGAACAAGGAGGGGAGCACACGGCAAGGACGACGCTGGCACCTGCGCGAGCCGCGAATGCGAACACACAGGGCGAAAGCACTGGAAGGGAAGAACACGGCCGTGAAAATGGCACCCGATGGTGGCACGCGAATTCGCACAGAACACGTGCATCGAGCACACAAGCACGGAAGCAACAAGCCACAAGTGACACGCGAAAAAAGCGCAGCAAAAGAGCGCCGGCCGCACAAGGCAACATCGCCAGAAAGACAAAGAAGTAAAAAAACAGGCACCAAAGGCCGGCAACTTGGAGGCTGACAGCGACGCACAGCATGCAGAACCGCACACGCTGCAGAGAAACGCGGCGAACGAAACAGAAACAGAAAAAGAGCCAAGGCCACAGGACAGCAGTAGACCCGCGAAAAGAAAGGAAGGTTAGAAGACGCAGGCGCAGCGGGCCACGCAGCGAGCACAATCAGGCGAAACAAAAAAAAACAAAGGGAAGACACGCAAACACAAACAAGGGCACACCGAAGAAAGGAACAGCACGAAAGCAGCGCAAATGGACCTGCGCGAGGGTGCGGTCAGGTGGGCACACACTTAATGAAAACCACTCCGCGGAAATAAAGGTAACGCACGCAAGGACGAAAAGCAAAGGGGAATGACAAGAGAGGAAAGATGATCAGGAAGAGGCGCAGGAAAGCAAGAAACGCTTGGGCAAGTCGCAGACAAAAACGGAAAGGGTGCCAGGAACAAAAGGAACACACTGTCGCCACGCGCCCGCACACTGCAGCTGGGACAGAAGGAAAGAGTGAAAGATGCAACAGCAACGCGGAGGATGCGCGAGGAAGCCACTTGCCTCCAGTGACGCGGAAAGAGGAACGAGTACGGCAGAAAGAAGACGGACAAAAGACGGACAAAAGGCGGAAAAAAGAAGGTAAAAAGAAGGTAAAAGAAAAGGGAGAGGGAAACAGGAGAGAAGGCGCAAGGGAAAAAACAGGGGAAACCAAGAAGCCGGGCGGAACCGAGAAGAGAAAAAGGACTTGGCACACGATGAAAGGAAAAGGAAAAAAAAAAATAAACCAAGGGCAGCAGGACAAAAAAATAAAGCACGAACGCATGCTTTAGGTTTTTTATTTTATTTTGCAAAAGTCGCGAACCATGCGCGCCACTTAAAAAATAAAAAAAATTAAACTAAAAAAAACAAAATATAAAATACAAAGTAAAAATAGCCTTCGGCAAGCCTTCGCCTTTTGACCTTCCTCTCACATGAAAAGCCTCTAATTTTTCCAAGCTTGGGCAGAAGCAGGAATTACGAGAAAAAATTTCGCAAAAAAGAAAAAGAAGAAAAATAAAAGAAAATGGCAAAAATAGCAATAACTGACTGGAAAAACTAAAAAAATCTTGACTTCAGAAAACAACAAAAGAAGAAAGATAGAAAACAAAAACTGCATTGTTTACCTTTAGCTTTCCTATTTTTTGGAATGTGCTTCCTATCAAAAAAAATAAATTATTATTTTTTTATTTTCATAGTGTCATTAATTGTCTTGTCCTGCGCAACACCGAAGGCTCGCTATCCGACTCTGCAAAACAGAAGGTAACGGCGGACGAAACCCCAAAACCCATCCTCGCTTCACACAGCGGAACTGCGAAGCAGATTACCCTGGTTGTCGAGTCTTCATCCCGGACACGATGCCGCATGCCTTTTGCAGTGCGATCCCCAACCCGCTTCGCTGTCGCAGAGATCGGGTATGTGATATCCATACCCGCAGTCGAGCGATGTCTTTTTACGGCTCGAGCAGTTCTCAACTCTGCTTCATCAGGTGCGGCCGCGACTGGGCTCTCCAGCTTGAAGATTTTCTTTAGGAAGCTGCCAGTTGAGCACTGAACAACAAATCCCACGCTCCCCAGGTCTTCCAGTCTGTTCTTCCTCCGCGGCTCTCGCAAGCTGGGTCGTCCCAGTAGGTGCGCTGCAGACTCCTTGCTCTCCACCTTCATTGAGTTGTGCCTGGCCTCCCGTCTCGGTTGCCCGCTGCTCGACCACAGGTGCATTGTGAGGCACGCTTTGACAGCACACCTCATTGGGCAGTATAGGCAGCGGAGTGATCGTTGCAGGAGAAGTGACACCGCCACTGTACCTGCCTCCTTCTCCCGCTTCATTGTCGTCCTGTTTCTATGACGCGTCCGCGCATTGCAAACCAGCAAGCACCACGGGATGTACGCGCTGCCGCACTCGCCATACAGCTAGTCCCCTCCTTTTCCCTCTTCCTCTGCCTGGAGCCAGCAATGAACGGGGGCGACGCCGCGCCTTGTGCCCGTTCACGTTCCCGTTCGCTGGTGGCTCCAGTGGCACGCGCCACTCACCCTGCGTTTCGCCTCTGCTCTCGGTGCCTTTCACTCGAGTTGCGCGCGCGGCCGAGGACGCGATGACTCGGCTTGCCCCGCATGCTTCATCAGCATGCGCCGCAGCCTCCGCCTATAGTGGCACTCCTCGCTGCACATGGCACTCGCTCCGCTAACAGGGTTCGCCACCACCTCCGCGCGCTTCCGAGTTTATGCTAGAGCTTGCCTAAAACGCGTGCCTCTTGAGTCACGCCTTGCCCTTGAGGACGCGATGGCACTGCCGGCATGAAAATTGCTTGCTCCTCCTGTCCAGCTTTGTTGTTCCACCATCACTCACAGGTGCGTCTTGAGTCTCCTTAGGTCCCTCGATAGCGCGCGAACCTCGTTCTTCTCTAACATTCGTCTCCGCATCCACTCGTGCGCCGTAGACTTCCTCGCGCACCACAGGCACGCGACCATGTTATCGTCATCTGCCTTGGCCTCTTCCCCCTCCCGCTTCGGACGTTCCTCGACAGTTGGCACCACATCCGGAGGTTGCGTTGTCATGTCCTCCACGAGTCGCCCCCGCCGCTCGAAGTCCTTGCGGCACGCGTGACAGTTGTTTCTTTTTGTGTTCGCCACTGTCACGCGTCTAGCCTTCGCGGTCAGTGCCGATGCTCAGTCTCTCTCTCTCCAGACAATGTGTTTTCACTAGCTGCACTCCACCGCTCCGCTGACCCGCACGAAACATGTTGCACAACGGCCACACAATCGGTGCTGTCTGCACTGTTGCTATCCCAAGGTCGGGTGCGTTCGTGTTGTCTGCCACTGTCACTCGCGAAGGGTCTTCCTCTGCTGCGGCATTCCCCGCGTCCTGCGCTCTGCACCTCCTGCACCTTAGCTGGTCCTTCTTGCGTTCGCCCCCCCTATGTACCCACCCGAAATGCTTCGACGTTGCTCTTCCGAACTGCGCCAATGACGACGCGCCCAGACAAACTACCTCGGAGTGCTTTCGGCGCTCACCGGACGTGACCGAGTAGCGCACTGCGATGCGCGCGTCGCATCCTACCCTCCTCAAAGCCCCTGCACATCTCGTCCCGCACCTGCCTCTCCATCCCAGTGGCGACATCAGTGGCCCACGCCGGATGTGACTGCCGCTTCGCTCGCCCCTGCTCAGCTGCCGCGTCCTGCCGCCTCGGTGCGTGGCACACCGCAGTGCGAAAACACGAACTGGACGTTGACAGACACGTTCAGCCGCACAATGCGCAGTATGACGTCCCAAGTGCGTCTCAGCATCTTCTTCTCCACTCCTGCAGGGCCAGTGTTCAACGCCACCATCGGCGACAGCGTGCTTTTGAATGCCACCACCCGTGTTCTGTGTGTCTTACCCAGCTCAACGCCGCTCGCAAGCCTCTTCAAGCCTCTTTCCATCGCCACACATTCCGCACGTTAGCTGCAGGCAAGCGGCCCAGCTCCCAGCACCACCTCCTCACGCCAACCAACCTTCCGAGACACCAGCGCTCCAGTCCCTGACGAAGCATCCAGCACCACAGACACGTCTGTTCACACCTGACAGTCAAAGCCACTGAACCGCCGCACGGGCCCAGTAGTGTGCACCTGCCTGTCCTTCTCAGGTGCGTCCGCCTTTAGGCCTGTCGCAGTGGGCCTGTTGAAGTGGACACGCCTAGCCAGACGCAACATCGCTGCTTCCTGGTCTTTTTCGGGGCTATCAATGGTGCTGTGCAAGTGCTGCGCCTTCGCAAGCCTGCCGTGGATCGGGTGCTCAAGCGGGAAGACGCTGCCCGCCACTTTCGCATGCACTGGACCTTTCCCCTTCAATCGCATGTAATATTCCGACGCTCTCCGATGTGCCATCGCGTTGTTCGGCTGCAGCCGCGCCTCGCGCAGGGCATCCTCCATGTTGGCAGCTTTTGGAATGCCTGCCACTATGTTCGCCGTCTGTGTCTGAACCCTCTCCGGCCGCTCGCGATCCGACACAGAAGTGTCGAACCACCATGACGCGACGCCGTAGCACCTCGTGGTCTGCGCCAGCGCCAGGCAAAATGGTCGCAGCTTCTCCCTAGCCGGTTCCCACTCAGGCGATGCCACTGCTCTGAGCTGCAAGAGTCGTGCGTTTGGCGCCGCTTTCATTCACATCTCATGCCTGCTCAGCCCCTTGCGCGGCTGCATGGTGAGCCCAAGCGGCTTCGGCGTGCGCCCCTCCTTCAGTGCAGTCCCTCACACTTTCAGGCTCAAAAGCTTCGCTCCCCGCGCACCGAATGGCGTGCACTCAGTCTTCTCCGCCGACACCTCCACGCAGTACCTCTCCGAACAGCTCGTGATGCATTCCAATCCCTGCTGGATGGTCTTTTGGATTTCACTCAAATCAGCGCGTGTACGCACAATTGCGAGGTCGTCCGCAAAGAAACCATTCTGCAGCCCAGGGATGCACTTGAGACGCTCGCTCAGCGAATCCACCGTGACAATGAACAGCGACGGTCCCAGCACCGACCCTTGAGGGACACCACGCGTGAGGCTGACATCCTCCGACAACACGTTGTTCACCCTCACCTTCGCCGTGCGTCCCTTCAGAAACAAAGCGACCCACGCCACCAGATGCTTTTACACGGCAAAGGACAGTAGTCCCTTGACAATGCAGCCGTGATCCACGGAGAAAAAGGCACGCGCATAGTCAATGAACACCGCCGCCGTCTTCTCGCCACCTTTCCTTCGCCGCACAGCCCTTGTCGCCTGCATGAGCGTATCTAGCGTCGAGCGCGCCGTCTGTGCCCTGCTCGCTGTGGCTGCAGCTTGTCCTCGTCGCAATCCCTAACGCGGCGCGCCTTGATGCGTTCCATCAGCTTGCACATCGTGCTCGTGAGCGTCACCGCCCGAAAAGACGCCACGCTGCTTCGTGCCGTCTCTGTTTTCAGCGGCGGGTCTATGATTGCTTGCCTCCACTTGGTTGGCACCGGCCCCGTGCGCAAGCTGTAGTCGAACACACGCAAGATGCACCTCGGCGCTACCCTGCCCAGCCGCCTCAGCTCCTTTCTGTGGATCTCATCATCGCCCGGCGCCGTGCCAGAAGACGACTCACGCAACGCGACATCTAGCTCGGCCTCGGAGTAAAAAATTTTGTATTAAAACTTCCCAAGTTTAAATGACGGCCTTTTTCTTTTCTGCTTCGCATGTGCCTCTTTCTTTTGCTTTCGTCTCGTGCTTCGTGGCCGCTCCTCCTCCACTTCTTCCGTTTTTCACTTTGGCATTCACGCCCCTGCGTGTACAACCCCATTCGCTGACTGGCTCCGCAAGCTCCGGGTGAAAAGGTGTGTTCTAGTCACCTCGGAAACAAATATCTTGTGAGGCCTTCCTCTGCCTACGACCTTCTTTGCTTGACATGTTGCCGTGAGAAAGCTCGAACGCAATGGCCCCGCGCCGACGACTGATGAAGCAATAACCTGCCTGGTGATGTTTCTTGCGCTCCATGCGGTTACTGCGCTCCCGCTGCCATTTCCTGCTTGCCTGTGTTTGCGGGCGAATGTCTCGTGCCTTTCGTCACTCGCAACCCACTGCCTGCGCATCTCGCAAGAAACCGCTTTCCAAGGACCATCAAAACGCATTTCTCTTTCCGTTTGCGTTCTCGCCTCTTCCCCCGTGCCTGCTTGTTCGTTGTCTCGTCGTTGCCATTCGGTTATCTCAACGTGTTCTCTTGCTTTCCTTGCGGGCCACATCGCCCCCTGCCATGCAAAAGTCGCTCATCAAGCTTTTTTTCGTTGCGTGTTCGCGCGCTTCTTCATTTGTCTCTCTGCCTTTCCTTCGTTGTCCTAAGGCTCCGCATCGCGTGGTTCTCCCTTGCTGCCTTCGCTCTTCCTCCTGTGTGTGTCTACGCGTCTCCTTGGTTGCGAGCAAGCTCGACGCCATACGACCTCAAAGTCTCGGCACCTGCGTCCCGCTGCCAAGCCTGTCCTTGGTGTCCCTTGTGTCTTGCTGTCTGCGTTGCCTGCCTTCTCTTTCCGCGACAGAGGCGCGCGAGTAAGTTTGTCGCACCCCTTTCAGGACGCGCGTGTCTCGTGCTGTCGTGGCGGCAATGCGTCGTGCAAGTCCACGCACGCGTTGTGTCTCCCTGTCTTCCTCTCGGCTTCTTCTCCACACGTGCCGTTGTTTGCTGTGTTGTGACGGCTGGTGCCCGTTAATTCAGTCGCCGTGTTCCATCAGTGCCCGCCTGCGGTGTAGCACTGTTGCCTTTCCTCGGTTCCTTTCGCCTTTGCGCGGAGGCGTGTCTGTCTTGCACTCCGCGTCTGTTCGTGCGTCTCCGCGACCGAGGTTTTTTTCCACTGCCCCTCCCGTCCTTCTCCACACATACACACGAGGGGACACGCCTCTGTTGTACTGCCCACCTGGCGTTGGCCGCACGCACTGCTACCTTCGTTTCTCACTCGCACCTTCCGCTCCCGTTCGGCCTTTCCGCCTCGCGCGGCCTCGCGCCTCCTGTCTGTGTGTTTCTTGTCACCCTCGCTTGTGCGCGTCTGCCTTCCCTTTGCCGTTTCCGTCTGCCCGCGTTTCCATTCTCCCGCTTGTGTTGACCAATTCGGGTGCGGGCGACGAGTTCGCGTGTGCTTCCCTTTGGTTGTTTCTTCGTTGTTCTTTGCGCGCGGGTTCCGGTGCGACGCCACATTCGTCCCAACCGCTGGCGTTTCCGGCGCGCCGTGCATGCTTGTGCGCGCTGCGCGCGCGTTCTTCGTAAGCGACCGCGTGCGTGTCCGTCGAGTCGCCTCTGCTTGTGGATCTTGCCGCCTGACGCCGTCCGGCCGAGCGTCTGTCGGCGGAGCGTCTGGCGGCGGAGCTTCTCTGCGAACCGCGCGGAAGGCACGCGACAAGCCGCAGCGGGGCCGCGCTCAACGGCGAAAGAAGGCGCGTCGCTGGCCAACGGCGCTCGCCACGGCTGCATTGACATCCTTCGCGCAGTGTCGGCGGCACGGATCAACGCATCGCGCGGTCCCTCACGTTGTAGAGAAGAGGCATGGCGTGGGCGCATGGACGAACGGGTTGGCAGCAAGGGGCGTGCAGCGGGGAACGAACGCGGGGCGGCACAGGGCAAAGGAAGCAGGTAAATAGGAAACATGCTGCTCCAGCTTCGCGTCGCCGCGTGGCTGCTCTGCGCGTCGCTCTGCACGCGCGTTGGTGAGGGGCTGGGCGCGACAAAGGGACAGACAGCAGCAGACTTCCTGGTTGTGTGCCGCGCCAAGCGCGCAGCGAGAGAAGCGGTGCTAGCGGCGACGGGCGCGGCGAGCAGAGTGGAGCGCTGCAGGAACGCACTTTGGCAGGCGGAGAAGGAGCACGTGTCGAACGGGTCGTGGGACGAGGTGAGCAGAACAAACGTCGCGCAACTGTGCGCGACAGGCTCGCACCCCGAGTGCGCCGCGTGGCGCTGGTCGGCGCAGGCAGAGCAAGACGCAGCAGAGGTCAAGAAGCTGGAGAGTGAAGCGGTGCTGGCAAGCGCGGTTACCGCGGGCGCGGAGGAAGCAGAAGGGCAGCTGTTCAAAACGACGATGGGAGGCGGCACCTCGAGCAACACGGGATGGGGGGAGGACAAGGCCGGCCAATGCCTGGCCTCCGACATGATTTGGCTATGCAACAGCGCAGGTAACGGCTCGCCTGGCGACAGATGGTTCGCAAACACCGCCGAGAACGCACCGTGCACGACCGCAGGATACTTGAAGACGCTGGGCATCGACGAGAAATCACCAGCGAACGGGCGGCATAGCTGGACGGAGATGGCGAAGAGCAGCTCCGGCGACAACGCTGAAGCCCTCGCAGCAAACTGGCAAATCGTAAAAACGATCTGCGACGCGTTAATTCCGGTGAACGACACGCGACAGAACCTCGAGGAGGAAAACAAGACAACAAGACTGAGCTTGGTAGCCGGAATGCTCGCACGCGCCATGGACGATTTCGACAAAGGACTGCACGCGGACGACGACACCACAGCAGCCAACGTCCACGCACTAGGTAAAAAAGCCACGAGCCGGAACGGATGCACGGGCGCCAAAGGAGGCTCGGACAGCGGCGCGTGCGTCGGATACGACACAATACTCGCCAACACACGGAACCTCACAAAAATACCGTGGTTCGGGAAAATGAAACAGATTGAACAAAAGCTGGCTTCGCTCGCAGCTGTGGAGCTGCAGTGCGCGGCAGCAGAACGAAATGCGAAGCACGCGAGCGAAAGACGAAGAGCAATGCGCGCCAACGGGGTGCGGAAACAGCCAACGAAGCCATGAGGAAAAGTGCACAAGGCGCAAACACGCCCGCGGAAAAAGCACAAGGAGCGGCGCAACTGGACAGCAAGAGCGGGCAAACAGCAGCCACAGGAGCCAAGACGAAAGCACGCACAAGAGAAGCCTGCAATGAGGCGCACCCGCGGTGGCACGCAGGCACCCGCACATGCGGTGACGAAGCAGAACCAGCAACAGACAACACCGTCAGCACACCAAACGTGCTAGGCTCTTTGGCAACGCTGGCAACAGCATTGGCGGCAACGACGCGCAAAGACGTGCGGGCCAAGTGAACAACACAAGGAAAGGAAGAGGAAGGCAGACGACACTTGTCTTGAAGCGGGTGGTGAAAGTGAAGACGAACACGCCATCACGGATGGAAAAGCAGGAACACACGATCAAGGCGCAGACTTTCTTGGTGCAACACTGCGGCAAGCACACTGAGGAACAAGGGAAAGGAAAGGACAGGTGCACAGCAGCAGAAAAAAATAGACAGGGAAGAAAAGCAGGGCACTCAGCAAGGAGCACGGAAGGCAGGAATGCAATTGGCACACGGCGACGCTGCCGCACAATGTCTGCGCGACGCGTGCGGTGGGTGCGCAACTGCGCAGGAACGCAGCAAGCGGCAGAGGGCCGACTGAATAAGGGCAACGTGCGAGGCGATATGGCAGCGGGGCCAAACGCAGCGGAAACAACAACAAACATGACACACAACAGGACGCCACAGCACGCACGGGCGGACACAAAAGGCGTGGACAGGCATGCGAACAAAAGAACAGAGAAGAAGGGGAAGCGGAAAGCAAAGACATGCACAGCGAATTCGGGAAGCACGGCCCAAGGGAACAAGGAGGGGAGCACACGGCAAGGACGACGCTGGCACCTGCGCGAGCCGCGAATGCGAACACACAGGGCGAAAGCACTGGAAGGGAAGAACACGGCCGTGAAAATGGCACCCGATGGTGGCACGCGAATTCGCACAGAACACGTGCATCGAGCACACAAGCACGGAAGCAACAAGCCACAAGTACACGCGAAAAAAGCGCAGCAAAAGAGCGCCGGCCGCACAAGGCAACATCGCCAGAAAGACAAAGAAGTAAAAAAACAGGCACCAAAGGCCGGCAACTTGGAGGCTGACAGCGACGCACAGCATGCAGAACCGCACACGCTGCAGAGAAACGCGGCGAACGAAACAGAAACAGAAAAAGAGCCAAGGCCACAGGACAGCAGTAGACCCGCGAAAAGAAAGGAAGGTTAGAAGCCGCAGGCGCAGCGGGCCACGCAGCGAGCACAATCAGGCGAAACAAAAAAAAACAAAGGGAAGACACGCAAACACAAACAAGGGCACACCGAAGAAAGGAACAGCACGAAAGCAGCGCAAATGGACCTGCGCGAGGGTGCGGTCAGGTGGGGCACACACTTAATGAAAACCACTCCGCGGAAATAAAGGTAACGCACGCAAGGACGAAAAGCAAAGGGGAATGACAAGAGAGGAAGATGATCAGGAAGAGGCGCAGGAAAGCAAGAAACGCTTGGGCAAGTCGCAGACAAAAACGGAAAGGGTGCCAGGAACAAAAAGGAACACACTGTCGCCACGCGCCCGCACACTGCAGCTGGGACAGAAGGAAAGAGTGAAAGATGCAACAGCAACGCGGAGGATGCGCGAGGAAGCCACTTGCCTCCAGTGACGCGGAAAGAGGAACGAGTACGGCAGAAAGAAGACGGACAAAAGACGGACAAAAGGCGGAAAAAAGAAGGTAAAAAGAAGGTAAAAGAAAGGGAGAGGGAAACAGGAGAGAAGGCGCAAGGGAAAAAACAGGGGAAACCAAGAAGCCGGGCGGAACCGAGAAGAGAAAAAGGACTTGGCACACGATGAAAGGAAAAGGAAAAAAAAAAATAAACCAAGGGCAGCAGGACAAAAAAATAAAGCACGAACGCATGCTTTAGGTTTTTTATTTTATTTTGCAAAAGTCGCGAACCATGCGCGCCACTTAAAAAATAAAAAAAATTAAACTAAAAAAAACAAAATATAAAATACAAAGTAAAAATAGCCTTCGGCAAGCCTTCGCCTTTTGACCTTCCCTCTCACATGAAAAGCCTCTAATTTTTCCAAGCTTGGGCAGAAGCAGGAATTACGAGAAAAAATTTCGCAAAAAAGAAAAAGAAGAAAAATAAAAGAAAATGGCAAAAATAGCAATAACTGACTGGAAAAACTAAAAAAATCTTGACTTCAGAAAACAACAAAAGAAGAAAGATAGAAAACAAAAACTGCATTGTTTACCTTTAGCTTTCCTATTTTTTGGAATGTGCTTCCTATCAAAAAAAAATAAATTATTATTTTTTTATTTTCATAGTGTCATTAATTGTCTTGTCCTGCGCAACACCGAAGGCTCGCTATCCGACTCTGCAAAACAGAAGGTAACGGCGGACGAAACCCCAAAACCCATCCTCGCTTCACACAGCGGAACTGCGAAGCAGATTACCCTGGTTGTCGAGTCTTCATCCCGGACACGATGCCGCATGCCTTTTGCAGTGCGATCCCCAACCCGCTTCGCTGTCGCAGAGATCGGGTATGTGATATCCATACCCGCAGTCGAGCGATGTCTTTTTACGGCTCGAGCAGTTCTCAACTCTGCTTCATCAGGTGCGGCCGCGACTGGGCTCTCCAGCTTGAAGATTTTCTTTAGGAAGCTGCCAGTTGAGCACTGAACAACAAATCCCACGCTCCCCAGGTCTTCCAGTCTGTTCTTCCTCCGCGGCTCTCGCAAGCTGGGTCGTCCCAGTAGGTGCGCTGCAGACTCCTTGCTCTCCACCTTCATTGAGTTGTGCCTGGCCTCCGTCTCGGTTGCCCGTGCTCGACCACAGGTGCATTGTGAGGCACGCTTTGACGCACACCTCATTGGGCAGTATAGGCAGCGGAGTGATCGTGCAGGAGAAGTGACACCGCCACTGTACCTGCCTCCTTCTCCCGCTTCATTGTCGTCCTGTTTCTATGACGCGTCCGCGCATTGCAAACCAGCAAGCACCACGGGATGTACGCGCTGCCGCACTCGCCATACAGCTAGTCCCCTCCTTTTCCCTCTTCCTCTGCCTGGAGCCAGCAATGAACGGGGGCGACGCCGCGCCTTGTGCCCGTTCACGTTCCCGTTCGCTGTGGCTCCAGTGGCACGCGCCACTCACCCTGCGTTTCGCCTCTGCTCTCGGTGCCTTTCACTCGAGTGCGCGCGCGGCCGAGGACGCGATGACTCGGCTTGCCCCGCATGCTTCATCAGCATGCGCCGCAGCCTCCGCCTATAGTGGCACTCCTCGCTGCACATGGCACTCGCTCCGTAACAGGGTTCGCACCACCTCCGCGCGCTTCCGAGTTTATGCTAGAGCTTGCTAAAACGCGTGCCTCTTGAGTCACGCCTTGCCCTTGAGGACGCGATGGCACTGCCGGCATGAAAATTGCTTGCTCCTCCTCCTGTCCAGCTTTGTTTTCCACCATCACTCACAGGTGCGTCTTGAGCTCCTTAGGTCCCTCGATAGCGCGCGAACCTCGTTCTTCTCTAACATTCGTCTCCGCATCCACTCGTGCGCCGTAGACTTCCTCGCGCACCACAGGCACGCGACCATGTTATCGTCATCTGCCTTGGCCTCTTCCCCCTCCCGCTTCGGACGTTCCTCGACAGTTGGCACCACATCCGGAGGTTGCGTTGTCATGTCCTCCACGAGTCGCCCCCGCCGCTCGAAGTCCTTGCGGCACGCGTGACAGTTGTTTCTTTTTGTGTTCGCCACTGTCACGCGTCTAGCCTTCGCGGTCAGTGCCGATGCTCAGTCTCTCTCTCTCCAGACAATGTGTTTTCACTAGCTGCACTCCACCGCTCCGCTGACCCGCACGAAACATGTTGCACAACGGCCACACAATCGGTGCTGTCTGCACTGTTGCTATCCCAAGGTCGGGTGCGTTCGTGTTGTCTGCCACTGTCACTCGCGAAGGGTCTTCCTCTGCTGCGGCATTCCCCGCGTCCTGCGCTCTGCACCTCCTGCACCTTAGCTGGTCCTTCTTGCGTTCGCCCCCCCTATGTACCCACCCGAAATGCTTCGACGTTGCTCTTCCGAACTGCGCCAATGACGACGCGCCCAGACAAACTACCTCGGAGTGCTTTCGGCGCTCACCGGACGTGACCGAGTAGCGCACTGCGATGCGCGCGTCGCATCCTACCCTCCTCAAAGCCCCTGCACATCTCGTCCCGCACCTGCCTCTCCATCCCAGTGGCGACATCAGTGGCCCACGCCGGATGTGACTGCCGCTTCGCTCGCCCCTGCTCAGCTGCCGCGTCCTGCCGCCTCGGTGCGTGGCACACCGCAGTGCGAAAACACGAACTGGACGTTGACAGACACGTCAGCCGCACAATGCGCAGTATGACGTCCCAAGTGCGTCTCAGCATCTTCTTCTCCACTCCTGCAGGGCCAGTGTTCAACGCCACCATCGGCGACAGCGTGCTTTTGAATGCCACCACCCGTGTTCTGTGTGTCTTACCCAGCTCAACGCCGCCCGCAAGCCTCTTCAAGCCTCTTTCCATCGCCACACATTCCGCACGGTAGCTGCAGGCAAGCGGCCCAGCTCCCAGCACCACCTCCTCACGCCAACCAACCTTCCGAGACACCAGCGTTCCAGTCCCTGACGAAGCATCCAGCACCCCAGACACGTCTGTTCACACCTGACAGTCAAAGCCACTGAACCGCCGCACGCGCCCAGTAGTGTGCACCTGCCTGTCCTTCTCAGGTGCGTCCGCCTTTAGGCCTGTCTTAGTGGGGCTGTTGAAGTGGACACGCCTAGCCAGACGCAACATCGTTGCTTCCTGGTCTTTTTCGGGGCTATCAATGGTGCTGTGCAAGTGCTGCGCCTTCGCAAGCCTGCCGTGGATCCGGTGCTCAATCGGGAAGACGCTGCCCGCCACTTTCGCATGCACTGGACCTTTCCCCTTCAATCGCAGGTAATATTCCGACGCGCTCTGATGTGCCACCGCGTTGTTCGGCTGCAGCCGCGCCTCGCGCAGGGCATCCTCCATGTTTGCAGCTTTTGGAATGCCTGCCACTATGTGCGCCGTCTGTGTCTGAACCCTCTCCGGCCGCTCGCGATCCGACAGCGAATTGTCGAACCACCATGACGCGACGCCGTAGCACCTCTTGGTCTGCGCCAGAGCCAGGCAAAATGGGCGCAACTTCTCCCTAGCCGGATCCCACTCAGGCGATGCCACTGCTTGAGCTGCAAGAGTCGTGCGTTTGGCGCCGCTTTCATTCACATCTCATTCCTGCTCAGCCCCTTGCGCGGCTGCATGGTGAGCCCAAGCGGCTTCGGCGTTCGCCTTTCCTTCAGTGCAGTCCCTCACACTTTCAGGCTCAAAAGCTTCGCTCCCCGCGCACCGAATGGCGTGCCTTCAGGTTTCTCCGCCGACACTTCCATGCAGTACCTCGCCGAACAGCTCGTGATGCATTCCAATCCCTGCTGGATGGTCTGTGGATTTCACTCAAATCAGCGCGTGTACGCACAATCGCGAGGTCGTCCGCAAAGAAACCATTCTGCAGCCCAGGGATGCACTTGAGACGCTCGCTCAGCGAATCCACCGTGACAATGAACAGCGACGCTCCCAGCACCGACCCTTGAGGGACACCACGCGTGAGGCTGACATCCTCCGACAACACGTTGTTCACCCTCACCTTCGCCGTGCGTCCCTTCAGAAACAAAGCGACCCACGCCACCAGATGCTTTTACACGGCAAAGGACAGTAGTCCCTTGACAATGCAGCCGTGATCCACGGAGAAAAAGGCACGCGCATAGTCAATGAACACCGCCGCCGTCTTCTCGCCACCCTCCTTCGCCGCACAGCCCTTGTCGCCTGCATGAGCGTATCTAGCGTCGAGCGCTCGTTTTGGTCCCTGCTCGCTGTGGCTGCAGCTTGTCCTCGTCGCAATCCCTAACGCGGCGCGCCTTGATGCGTTCCATCAGCTTGCACATCGTGCTCGTGAGCGTCACCGCCCGAAAAGACGCCACGCTGCTTTGTGCCGTCTCTGTTTTCAGCGGCGGGTCTATGATTGCCTGCCTTCACTTGGTTGGCACCGGCCCCGTGCGCAAGCTGTAGTCGAACACACGCAAGATGCACCTCGGCGCTACCCTGCCCAGCCGCCTCAGCTCCTCACAGTGGATCTCATCATCGCGCGGTGCCGTGCCAGAAGACGACTCACGCAACGCGACATCCAGCTTGGCCTTGGAGTAAAAAATTTTGTATTAAAACTTCCCAAGTTTAAATGACGCCCTTTTTCTTTTCTGCTTCGCATGTGCCTCTTTCTTTTGCTTTCGTCTCGTGCTTCGTGGCCGCTCCTCCTCCACCTCCTCCTTTTTGTTTGGCATTCACGCCCTCCGTGTACAATCCCATTCGCTGACTGGCTCCGCAAGCTCCGGGTGAAAAGGTGTGTTCTAGTCACCTCGGAAACAAATATCTTGTGAGGCCTTCCTTCGCCAACGACCTTCTTTGCTTGACATGTTGCCGTGAGAAAGCTCGAACGCAATGGCCCCGCTGCGACGATTGATGAAGCAATAACCTGCCTGGTGATGTTTCTTGCGCCCCATGCGGTTACTCCGCTCCCGCCCTCATTTCCTGCTTGCCTGTGTTTGCGGGCGAATGTCTCGTGCCTTTCGTCACTCGCAACCCACTGCCTGCGTTCTCGCAAGAAACCGCATTCAAGGACCATCAAAACGCATTTCTCTTTCCGTTTGCGATCTCGCCTCTTCCCCCGTGCCTGCTTGTTCGTTGTCGCGTCGTTGCCATTCGGTTATCGCAACGTTTTCTCTTGCTTTCCTTGCGGGCCACATCGCCCCCTGCCATGCAAAAGTCGCTCATCAAGCTTTTTTGCGTTGCGTGCTCGCGCGCATCTTCATTTGTCTCTCTGCCTTTCCTTCGTTGTCCTAAGTGTCCGCATCGCGTGCATCTCCTTGTCACCTTCGCTCTTCCTCCTGTGTGTGTCTACGCGTCCCTTGCTTGGAGCAAGCTCGACGCCATACGACCTCAAAGGCTCGGCCCCCCTGTCCCGCTGCCAAGCCTGTCCTTGGCGTTCCTTGTGTCTTTGTGTCTGCGTTGCCTGCCTTCTCTTTCCGCGACAGAGGCGCGCGAGTAAGTTTTTCGCACCCCTTTCAGGACGTGCGTGTCTCGTGCTGTCGTGGCGGCAATGCGGCGTGCAAGTCCACGCACGCGAGTCGCTTCCCTTTCTTCCTCCGGCTTTTTCTGCACACGTGTCGTTGTTTGCTGTGTTGTGACGGCTGCTTCCCGTTAATTCAGTCGCCTTTTCCATCAGTTTCTGCCTGCGGTGTAGCACTGTTGCCTTTCCTCGTTGCCTTTCGCCTTTGCTCGGAGGCGTGTCTGTCTGTCTTGCACTCCGCGTCTGTGCGTGCGTCTCCGCGACCGAGGTTTTTTTCCACTTTCCTATCCGTCCTTGTCCACTCACACACACGAGGGGACACGCCGCGCTTGTACATCCCGCCTGGCGTTGGCCGCGCGCACTGCACCTCGTTTTTCACGCGCACCTTCCGTTCCTGTTCGGCCTTTCCGCCTCGCGCGACCTCGCGCGTCTTGTTTGTGTGTTTCTTGTCACCCTCGCCTGTGTGCGTCTGCTTTCCTTTTGCCGTTGTCGCCTGCGTCGCGTTTCCATTCGCGCGCTTGTGTTGACCAATTCGGGTGCGGGCGACGAGTTCGTGTGTGCGTCCCTTTGGTTGCTTCTTCGTTGTTCTTTACGCGCGGGTTCCGGTGCGACGCCACATTCGTCCCAACCGCTGGCGTTTCCGTCGCGCCGTGCATGCTTGTGCCCGGTGCGCGCGCGTTCTTCGTAAGCGACCGCGTGCGTGGCCGTCGAGTCGCCTCTGCTTGTGGATCTTGCCGCCGCACGCCGTCCGGCCGAGCGTCTGTCGGCGGAGCTCCTTTGCGAACCGCGCGGAAGGCAGGCGACAAGCCGCAGCGGCGCCGCGCTCAACGGCAGCAGAAGGCGCGTCGCTGGCCAACGGCGCTCGCCACGGCTGCAGCGACAGCCTTCGCGCGGTGGTGGCGGCACGGATCAACGCAGCGCGCGGTCCCTCACGTTGTAGAGAAGAGGCATGGCGTGGGCGCATGGACACACGGGTTGGCAGCAAGGGGCGTGCAAAGGGGAGCGAACGGCGGGGCGGCACAGGGCAAAGGAGGCGGGTAAGAAGGAAGCATGCTGCTCCAGCTTCGCGTCGCCGCGTGGCTTGTCTGCGCGGCGCTCTGCGTGCGCGTTGGTGAGGGGCTGGGCGCGACAAAGGGACAGACAGCAGCAGACTTCTTGGTGCTGTGCCGCGCCAAGCGCGCAGCGGACGAGGCAGTGCTTGCAGCGACGGGCGCGGCGGGCAGAGTGGCGCGCTGCAGGAACGCACTTTGGCAGGCTAAGAAGGAGCACGTGTCGAACGGGTCGTGGGACGAGGTGAACACGAAAAACGCCGCGCAACTGTGCGCGAGCGGCTCGCTTCCCGAGTGCGACGCGTGGCGCTGGTCGACGGAGGCGGCGAGCGACGCAGCAGAGGTAAAGAAACTGGCGGCTGAAGCGGTGCAAGCAGGCGCGGACACCGAGGAAGGGGCAAAGGAGACAGGGGACCTGTTCAAAACGACGATGGAAGGCAGCACCTCGGAAAACACGGGATGGGGAGGGCGGAACGCCGGCCAGTGCCTGGCCTCCGACATGATGTGGCTGTGCAACAGCAACGGCGACGGCGCGGCTAGCACGCGATGGTTCGCAACCGACACGGACAACGCACCGTGCAGCCCCGCAGGAAACTTGGCGAAACTGGGCATCGACAAAACATCGGCAGAGCAAAGAACCCATGAGTGGAAAGAGATGAAGACAGGACGGTCCGGGGCCGACGCTGCACGCCTGGCAACAAACTGGCGCATCGTAAAGACGATCTGCGACGCGTTAATTCCGGTGACATCTCCGCAAAAGAACCTCGATAAAAAAGACAACACACGAGGGGTAGGCTTGGTGGCCGGAAAGCTCGCACGCGCCATGGAAGACTTCAGCAAAGCACTGCACGCGGACGACGACACCACAGCAGCCAACGTCCACGCACTAGGTAAAACGAGCAGCGACCAGAACGGATGCACGAGCGCCAAAGGAGGCTCGGACAGCAGCGCGTGCGTCGGCTACGACACAATACTCGCCAACACGCGGGACCTCACAAAAATACCGCGGTTCGCGAAACTGAACAAGATTGAGCAAAGGCTGGCTTCGCTCGCGGCTGTGGAGCTGCAGTGCGCAGCAGCAGAACGAAGTGCGAAGCACGCGAGCGAAAGACGAAAGAGGCATGCGAGCCAACGGGCTGAGGAAACAGCCAACGAAGGCATGAGGAAAAGTGCACAAGGCGCAAACACGCCCGCGGAAAAAGCACAAGGAGCGGCGCAACTGGACAGCAAGAGCGGGCAAACAGCAGCCATCGGAGACAAGACGCAGGCACGCACAGGAGAAGCCTGCAATGAGGCGCGCCCGCGGTGGCACGCAGGCACCCGCACATGCGGTGACGAAGCAAACACAGCAACAGACAACACCGTGCGCACACCAAACGTGCTAGGCTCTTCGGCAACGCTGGCAACAGCATTGGCGGCAACGACGCGCAAAGACGTTCGGGCCAAGTGAACAACACAAAGAAAGGCAGAGGAAGGCAGACGACACTTGTCTTGAAGCGGGTGGTGAAAGTGAAGACGAACACGCCATCACGGATGGAAAAGCAGGAACACACGATCAAGGCGCAGACTTTCTTGGTGCAACACTGCGGCAAGCGACCTGAGGAACAAGGGAAAGGAAAGGACAGGTACACAGCAGCAGAAAAAATAGACAGGGAAAAAAAGCAGGGCACTCAGCAAGGAACACGGAAGGCAGGAATGCAATTGGCACACGGCGACGCTGCCTGACAATGTCTGCGCGACGCGTGCGGCGGGTGCGCAACTGCGCAGGAACGCAGCAAGCGGCAGAGGACCGACTGAATAAGGGCAACGTGCGAGGCGATATGGCAGCGGGGCCAAACGCAGCGGAAACAACAACAAACATGACACACAACAGGACGCCACAGCACGCACGGGCGGACACAAAAGGCGTGGACAAGCATGCGAACAAAAGAGCAGAGAAGAAGGGGAGACGGAAAGCAAAGACATGCACAGCGACTTCGGGAAGCACGGCCCAAGGGAACAAGGAGGGGAGCACACGGCAAGGACGACGCTGGTACCTGCGCGAGCCGCGAATGCGAACACACAGGGCGAAAGCACTGGAAGGGAAGAACACGGCCGTGAAAATGGCACCCGCTGGTGGCACGCGAATTCGCACAGAACACGTGCATCGAGCACACAAGCACGGAAGCACCAAGCCACAAGTGACACGCAAAAGCAGAGCAGCAAAAGAGCGCCGGCCGCACAAGAAAACATCGCCAGAAAGACAAAGAAGGAAAAAAACAGGCACCAAAGGCCGGCACACTTGGAGGCCGACAGCGGCGCACAGCATGCAGAACCGCACACGCTGCAGAGAAACGCGGCGAACGAAACAGAAACAGAAAAAGAGCCAAGACCACAGGACAGCAGTGGACCCGCGAAAAGAAAGGAAGGTTAGAAGTCGCAGGCGCAGCGGGCCACGCAGCGAGCACAATCAGGCGAAACAAAAAAAAACAAAGGGAAGACACGCCAACACAAACAAGGACACACCGAACAAAGGAACAGCGCGAAAGCAGCGCAAATGGACCTGTGCGAGGGTGCGGTGCGGTGGGGCACGGACACACTTAATGAACACCACTCCGCGGAAATAAAGGCAACGCACGCAAGGACGAAAAGCAAAGGGGAATGACAAGAGAGGGAAGATGCAGAGGAAGAGGCGCAGGAAAGCAAGAAACGCTTGGGCAGGTCGCAGACAAAAACGACAAGGGGACCAGGAACAAAAAGGAACACACTGTCGCCACGCGCCCGCACACTGCAGCTGGGACAGAAGGAAAGAGTGAAAGATGCAACAGCAACGCGGAGGATGCGCGAGGAAGCCACTTGCCTCCAGTGACGCGGAAAGAGGAACGAGTACGGCAGACCAAAGAAGGAACGAAGACGGACAAAAGGCGGAAAAAAGGCGGAAAAAGAAGGTAAAAGAAAAGGGAGAGGGAGAGGGGAACAGGAGAGAAGGCGCAAGGGAAAAAACAGGGGAAACCAAGAAAAGGGGCGGAACCAAGAAGAGAAAAAGGACTTGGCACACGATGAAAGGAAAAGGAAAAAAAAATATAAAACAAGGGCAGCAGGACAAAAAAATAAAGCACGAACGCATGCTTTAGGTTTTTTATTTTATTTTGCAAAAGTCGCGAACCATGCGCGCCACTTAAAAAATAAAAAAAATTAAACTAAAAAAAACAAAATATAAAATACAAAGTAAAAATAAACTTCGGCAAGCCTTCGCCTTTTGACCTCTCCTCTCACATGAAAAGCCTCTAATTTTTCCAAGCTTGGGCAGAAACAGGAATTACGAGAAAAAATTTCGCAAAAAAGAAAAAGAAGAAAAATAAAAGAAAATGGCAAAAATAGCAATAACTGACTGGAAAAACTAAAAAAATCTTGACTTCAGAAAACAACAAAAGAGGAAAGATAGAAAACAAAAACTTCATTGTTTACCTTTAGCTTTCCTATTTTTTGGAATGTGCTTCCTATCAAAAAAAAATAAATTATTATTTTTTTATTTTCATAGTGTCATTAATTGTCTCGTCCTGCGCAACACCGACGGACCGCTATCCGACTCTGCAAAACAGAAGGTAACGGCGAACGCAACCCCAAAACCCATCCTCGCTTCACACAGCGGAACTGCGAAGCAGATTACCCTGGATGTCGAGTCTTCTTCCCGGATACGATGCCGCATGCCTTTTGCAGTGCACTCCCCAATCCGCTTCGCTGCCGCAGACATCGGGTAGGTGATATCCATACCCGCAGGCGAGCGATGTCTTTTTACGGCTCGAGCAGCTCTCAACTCTGCTTCATCAGGTGCGTCGGCGACTGGGCTCTCCAGCTTGAAGATTTTCTTTAGGAAGCTGGCCAGGTGCGCGCTGAACAACAAATCCCACGCTCCTCAGGTCTTCCAGTCCGTTCTTCCTCCTTGGCTCTCGCAAGCTGGGGCAGCCCAGGAGGTGCGCTGCAGACTCCTTGCACTCCACCTTCATTGAGTTGTGCCTGGCCTCTCGTCTCGGTTGCCCGTTGCTCGACCACAGGTGCATTGTGAGGCACGCTTTGAGCGCACACCTCATTGGGCAGTATAGGCAGCGGAGTGATCGCTGCAGGAGAAGTGACACCGCCACTGTACCGTCCTTCGACCCCCGCTTCATTGTCGTACTGTTTCTATGACTCGTCCGCGCACCGCAAACCAGCAAGCACCACGGGATGTACGCGCTGCCGCACCCGCCATACACCTAGTCCCCTCCTTGCCCCCCTTCCTCTGCCTGGAGCCAGCAGTGAACGGGGGCGACGCCGCGCCTTGTGCCCGTTCACGTTCCCGTTCGCTGGTGGCTCCAGTGGCACGCGCCACTCACCCTGCGTTGCGCCTCTGCTCTCGGTGCCTTTCACTCGAGTGTCGCGCGCGTGCGAGGACGCGATGACTCGGCGCTGCCCGTATGCTTCATCAGCATGCGCCGCAGCCTCCGCCTATAGTGGCACTCCTCGCTGCACTCGGCACTCGCTCCTCTAACAGGGTTCGTTACCACCTCCGCGCGCTTCCGAGTTTATGCTAGAGCTTGCTTAAAACGCGTGCCTCTTGAGTCATGCCTTGCCCTTGAGGACGCCATGGCACTGCTGGCATGAAAATTTCTTGCTCCTCCGCTCCAGCTTTGCTGTCCCACCATCACTCACAGGTGCGTCTTGAGTCTCCTTAGGTCCTCTCGATAGCGCGCGTACCGTGCTCTTCTCTAACATTCGTCTCCGCAGCCACTCGTGCGCTGTAGACTTCCTCGCGCACCACAGGCACGCGACCATGTTTCGTCATCGGCCCTGGCCTCTTCCCCGCCCCGCTCTGGACGTTCCTCGACAGTTGGCACCACACCCGGAGGTTGCGTTGTCATGTCTTCCACGAGTCGCCCCCGCCGCCCAAAGTCCTCCCGGCACGCGTGACAGTTGTTTCTTTTCGTGTTCGCCATTGTCACGCGTCTAGCCTTCGCGGTCAGTGCCGATGCTCAGTCTCTCTCCAGACAATGTGTTTTCACTAGCTGCACTCCACCGCTCCGCTGACCCGCACGAAACATGTTGCACAACGGCCACACAATCGGGTCGCTCTGCACTGTCGCTTTCCCAAGGTCGGGTGCGTTCGCGTTGTCTGCCACTGTCACTGGCGAAGGGTCGCTCTCTGCTGCGGCACCCCCGCGTCCTGCGCGCTGCAGCACCTGCACCTTAGCTGGTCCGTCTTGCGTGCGCGCCCGCTATGTACCCACCCGAAATGCTTCGACGTTGCTTTTCCGAACTGCGCCAATGACGACGCCCCAAGCAAACTACCTCGGAGTGCTTTTGGCGCTCACCGGACGTGACCGAGTAGCGCACTGCGATGCGCGCGTCGCATCCTACCCTCCTCAAAGCCCCTGCACATCTCGTCCCGCACCTCCCTCTCCACCCCAGTGGCGACATCAGTGGCCCACGCCGGATGTGACTGCCGCTTCGCGTGCCCCTGCTCAGCTGCCTTGTCTGCCGCCTCGGTGCGTGGCACACCGCAGTGCGAAAACACGAACTGGAAGTTGACAGACACGCGCAGCCGCACAATGCGCAGTATGACGTCCCAAGTGTGTCTCAGCATCTCGTTCTCCACTCCTGCAGGGCCAGTGTTCAACGCCACCATCGGCGACAGCGTGCTTTTGAATGCCACCACCCGTGTTCTGTGTGTCTTACCCAGCTCAACGCCGCCCGCAAGCCTCTTCAAGCCTCTTTCCATCGCCACACATTCCGCACGGTAGCTGCAGGCAAGCGGCCCAGCTCACAGCACCACCTCCTCACGCCAACCAACCTTCCGAGACACCAGCGCTCCAGCTCCTGACGAAGCATCCAGCACCACAGACACGTCTGTTCACACCTGATAGTCAAAGCCACTGAACCGCCGCACGCGCCCAATAGTGTGCACCTGCCTGTCCGTCTCAGGTGCGCCCGCCTTTAGGCCGCTCGCAGTGGTGCTGTTGAAGTGGACACGCCTAGCCAGCCGCAACATCGCTGCTTCCTGGTCTTTTTCGGGGCTATCAATGGTGCTGTACAAGTGCTGCGCCTTCGCAAGCCTGCCGTGGATCGGGTGCTCAAGCGGGAAGACGCTGCCCGCCACTTTCGCATGCACTGGACCTTTGCCCTTCAATCGCAGGTAATATTCCGACGCTCTCCGATGTGCCACCGCGTTGATCGGCCGCAGCCGCGCCTCGCGCAGGGCATCCTCCCGGTTGGCAGCTTTTGGAATGCCTGCCACTATGTGCGCCGCCTGTGTCTGAACCCTCTCCAGCCGCTCGCGATCCGACAGCGAAGTGTCGAACCACCATGACGCGACGCCGTAGCACCTCTTGGTCTGCGCCAGCGCCAGGCAAAATGGGCGCAGCTTCTCCCTAGCCGGTTCCCACTCAGGCGATGCCACTGCTCTGAGCTGCAAGAGTCGTGCGTTTGGCGCCGCCTTCATGCACATCTCATGCCTGCTCAGCCCCTTGCGCGGCTGCATGGTGAGCCCAAGCGGCTTCGGCGTGCGCCCCTCCTTCAGTGCAGTCCCTCACACTTTCAGGCTCAAAAGCTTCGCTCCCCGCGCACCGAATGGCGTGTACTCAGTCTTCTCCGCCGACACCTCCATGCAGTACCTCGCCGAACAGCTCGTGATGCATTCCAATCCCTGCTGGATGGTCTGCTGGATTTCACTCAAATCAGCGCGTGTACGCACAATTGCGAGGTCGTCCGCAAAGAAACCATGCTGCAGCCCAGGGATGCACTTGAGACGCTCGCTCAGCGAATCCACCGCGACAATGAACAGCGACGGTCCCAGCACCGACCCTTGAGGGACACCACGCGTGAGGCTGACATCCTCCAACAGTACTGTGTTCACCCTCACCTTCGCCGTGCGTCCCTTCAGAAACCCAGCGACCCACGCCACCAGATGCTTTTACACGGCAAAGGACAGTAGCCCCTTGACAATGCAGCCGTGATCCACGGAGAAAAAGGCACGCGCATAGTCAATGAACACCGCCGCCGTCTTCTCGCCACCCTTCCTTCGCCGCACAGCCCTTGTCGCCTGCATGAGCGTATCTAGCGTCGAGCGCTTCGTTTTGGTCCCTGCTCGCTGTGGCTGCAGCTTGTCCTCGTCGCAATCCCTAACGCGGCGCGCCTTGATGCGTTCCATCAGCTTGCACATCGTGCTCGTGAGCGTCACCGGCCGAAAGGACGCCACGCTGCTTTGTGGCGTGTTTGACTTCAGCGGCGGGTCTATGATTGCTTGCCTCCACTTGGCTTGCACCGGCCCCGTGCGCAAGCTGCAGTCGAACACACGCAAGATGCACCTCTTCGCTACCCTGCCTAGCCGCCTCAGCTCCTCACAGTGGATCTCATCATCGCCCGGCGCCGTGCCAGAAGACGACTCACGCAACGCGACATCCAGCTCGGCCTCGGAGTAAAAAATTTTGTATTAAAACTTCCCAAGTTTAAATGTCGACCTTTTTCTTTTCTGCTTCGCATGTGCTTCCTTTTTTTGCTTTCGTCTCGTGCTTCGTGGCCGCTCCTCCTCCACTTCTTCCGTTTTTTTTGGCATTCACGCCCCTGCGTGTACAATCCCATTCGCTGACTGGCTCCGCAAGCTCCGGGTGAAAAGGTGTGTTCTCGTCACCTCGGAAACAAATATCTTTTGAGTCCTTCCTCTTGCAACGACCTTCTTTGCTTGACATGTTGCCGTGAGAAAGCTCGAACGCAATGGCCCCGCGCCGACGATTGATGAAGCAAAAACCTGCCTGGTGATGTTTCTTGCGCTCCATGCGGTTACTGCGCTCCCGCTGCCATTTCCTGCTTGCCTGTGTTTGCGGCCGAATGTCTCGTGTCTTTCGTCACTCGCAACCCACTGCCTGCGCTTCTCGCAAGAAACCGCATTCCAAGGACCATCAAAACGCATTTCTCTTTCCGTTTGCGTTCGCGCCTCTTCCCCCGTGCCTGCTTGTTCGTTGTCGCGTCGGCGCCATTCGGTTATCTCAACGTTTTCTCTTGCTTTCCTTGCGGGCCACATCGCCCCCTGCCATGCAAAAGTCGCTCATCAAGCTTTTTTGCGTTGTGTGTTCGCGCGCATCTTCATTTGGCTCTCTGCCTATCCTTCGTTGTCCTAAGGCTCCGCATCGCGTGCTTCTCCCTGTCACTTTCGCTCTTCCTCCTGTGTGTGTCTACGCGTCTCCTTGCTTGCGAGCAAGCTCGACGCCATACGTCCTCAAAGGCTCGGCACCTGCGTCCCGCTGCCAAGCCTGTCCTTGGTTCCTTGTGTCTTGTGTCTGCGTTGCCTGCCTCGCCTTTCCGCGACAGAGGCGCGCGAGTAAGTTTTTCGCTCCCCTTTCAGGACGCGCGTGTCTCGTGCTGTCGTGGCGGCAATGCGGCGTGCAAGTCCACGCACGCGTTGTGCCTCCCGCTTTCCTCTCGGCTTCTTCTCCACACGTGCCGTTGTTTGCTGTGTTGTGACGGATGGTGCCCGTTAATTCAGTCGCCGTGTTCCATCAGTGCCCGCCTGCGGTGTAGCACTGTTGCCTTTCCTCGGTTCCTTTCGCCTTTGCGCGGAGGCGTGTCTGTCTTGCACTCCGCGTCTGTGCGTGCGTCTCCGCGACCGAGGTTTTTTTCCACTGCCCTTTCCGTCCTTGTCCACTCACACACCCGAGGGGACACGCCGCGCTCGCACTTCCCGCCTGGCGTTGGCCGCGCGCACTGCCACCTTCGTTTCTCACGCGCACCTTCCGTCCCTGTTCGGCCTTTCCGCCTCGCGCGACCTCGCGCGTCTTGTTTGTGCGGTTCTTGTCACCCTCGCTTGTCTGCGTCTGCTTTCCTTTTGCCGTCTGTCGTCTGCGTCGCGTTTCCATTCGCGCGCTTGTGTTGACCAATTCGGGTGCGGGCGACGAGTTCGCGTGTGCTTCCCTTTGGTTGTTTCTTCGTTGTTCTTAACGCGCGGGTTCCGGTGCGACGCCACATTCGTCCCAACCGCTGGCGTTTCCGGCGCGCCGTGCATGCTTGTGCCCGCTGCGCGCGCGTTCTTCGTAAGCGACCGCGTGCGTGGCCGTCGAGTCGCCTCTGCTCGTGGATCTTGCCGCCGCACGCCGTCCGCCGAGCGTCTGTCGGCGGAGCGTCTTTGCGAACCGCGCGGAAGGCACGCGACAAGCCGCAGCGGCGCCGCGCTCAACGGCAGCAGAAGGCGCGTCGCTGGCCAACGGCGCTCGCCACGGCTGCATCGACAGCCTTCGCGCAGTGGTGGCGGCACGGATCAACGCAGCGCGCGGTCCCTCACGTTGTAGAAAAGAGGCAGGGCGTGGGCGCATGGACGCACGGGTTGGCAGCAGGGGGCGTGCAGCGGGGAACGAACAGCGGGGCGGCACAGGGCAAAGGAGGCAGGTAAATAGGAAACATGCTGCTCCAGCTTCGCTTCGCCGCGTGGCTGCTCTGCGCGGCGCTCTGCACGCGCGTTGGTGAGGGGCTGGGCGCGACAAAGGGACAGACAGCAGCAGACTTCTTGGTGCTGTGCCGCGCCAAGCGCGCAGCGGACGAGGCAGTGCTTGCAGCGACGGGCGCGGCGGGCAGAGTGGAGCGCTGCAGGGACGCACTTTGGCAGGCAGAGAAGGAGCACGTGTCGAACGGGTCGTGGGACGAGGTGAACACGACAACGCCGCGCAACTGTGCGCGAGCGGCTCGCGCCCCGAGTGCGACGCGTGGCGCTGGTCGGCGGAGGCGGCGAGCGACGCAGCAGAGGTAAAGAAACTGGCGGCTGAAGCGGTGCTGGCAGGCGCGGACACCGAGGCAAGGGAAAAGGCAACAGGGGAGCTGTTCAAAACGACGATGGGAGGCAGCACCTCGACGAACACGGGATGGGGGGGGCGGCACGCCGGCAGTGCCTGGCCTCCGACATGATGTGGCTGTGCAACAGCAACGGCGACGGCCAGGCTGGCACGCGATGGTTCGCGACCAACACGGACAACGCACCGTGCACGCCCGCAGGAAACTTGGCGAAACTGGGCATCGACGAAGCATCGGCAGGCACAGGACCCATGAATGGAAGGAGATGAAGACAGGAGGATCCGGAGCCAGCGCTGCAAACCTGGCAGCAAACTGGCACATCGTAAAGACGATCTGCGACGCGTTAATTCCGGTGACCAATCCACAAAAGAACCTCGAGGAAAAAAGACAACAAGACTGGGCTTGGTGGCCGGAAAGCTCGCACGCGCCATGGAAGACTTCAGCAAAGCACTGCACGCTGACGACGACACCACAGCAGCCAACGTCCACGCACTAGGTAAAACAAGCACAGGAGGGAACGGGGGCTGCACGGGCACCACCGGAGGCTCGCAAAGCAGCGCGTGCGTCGGCTACGACACAATACTCGCCAACACGCGGGACCTCACAAAAATACCGTGGTTCGGGAACTGAACAGATTGAGCAAAGGCTGGCTTCGCTCGCGGCTGTGGAGCTGCAGTGCGCGCAGCAGAACGAAATGCACAGCACGCGAGCGAAAGACGAAAGAGGCATGCGAGCCAACGGGGTGAGGAAACAGCCAACGAAGGCATGAGGAAAAGTGCACAAGGCGCAAACACGCCCGCGGAAAAAGCACAAGGAGCGGCGCAACTGGACAGCAAGGGCGGGCAAACAGCAGCCAGCGGAGACGAAACGGCAGCACGCACAGGAGAAGCCTGCAATGAGGCACACCCGCGGTGGCACGCAGGCACCCGCACATGCGGTGACGAAACAAACACAGCAGCAGACAACACCGTGCGCACACCAAACGTGCTAGGCTCTTTGGCAACGCTGGCAACAGCATTGGCGGCAACGACGCGCAAAGACGTGCGGGCCAAGTGAACGACACAAGGAAAGGAAGAGGAAGGCAGACGACACTTGTCTTGAAGCGGGTGGTGAAAGTGAAGACGCACACGCCATCACGGAAGGAAAAGCAGGAACACACGATCAAGGCACAGACTTTCTTGGTGCAACACTGCGGCAAGCACCTGAGGACAAGGGAAAGGAAAGGACAGGTGCACAGCACCAGAAAAAAATAGACAGAGAAAAAAAGCAGGGCACTCAGCAAGGAACGCGGAAGGCAGGAATGCAATTGGCACACGGCGACGCTGCCGCACAATGTCTGCGCGACGCGTGCGGTGGGTGCGCAACTGCGCAGGAACGCAGCAAGCGGCAGGGGGCCGACTGAATAAGGGCAACGTGCGAGGCGATATGGCAGCGGGGCCGAACGCAGCGAAAACAACAACAGAAATGGCACACAACAGGACGCCACAGCACGCACGGGCGGACACAAAAGGCGTGGACAGGCATGCGAACAAAAGAGCAGAGAAGAAGGGGAGACGGAAAGCAAAGACATGCACAGCGCTTCGGGGAGCACGGCCCAAGGGAACAAGGAGGGGAGCACACGGCAAGGATGACGCTGGCACCTGCGCGAGCCGCGAATGCGAACACACAGGGCGAAAGCACTGGAAGGGAAGAACACGGCCGTGAAAATGGCACCCGCTGGTGGCACGCGAATTCGCACAGAACACGTGCATCGAGCACACAAGCACGGAAGCGACAAGCACAAGTAACACGCGAAAAAAGCGCAGCAAAAGAGCGCCGGCCGCACAAGGCAACATCGCCAGAAAGACAAAGAAGGAAAAAAACAGGCACCAAAGGCCGGCAACTTGGAGGCGACAGCGACGCACAGCATGCAAAACCGCACACGCTGCAGAGAAACGCGGCGAACGAAACAGAAACAGAAAAAAGACCACAGGACAGCAGTGGACCCGCGAAAGGAAAGGAAGGTTAGAAGCCGCAGGCGCAGCGGGCCACGCAGCGAGCACAATCAGGCGAAACAAAAAAAAACACAAAGGGAAGGAACGCAAACACAAACAAGGACACACCGAACAAAGGAACAGCACGAAAGCAGCGCAAATGGACCTGTGCGAGGGTGCGGTGCAGTGGGGCACACACCCACTTAATGAACACCACTCCGCGGAAATAAAGGCAACGCACGCAAGGACGAAAAGCAAAGGGAATGACAAGAGAGGGAAGATGAACAGGAAGAGGCGCAGGAAAGCAAGAAACGCTTGGGCAAGTCGCAGACAAAAACGGAAAGGGGCCAGGAACAAAAAGGAACACACTGTCGCCACGCGCCCGCACACTGCAGCTGGGACAGAAGGAAAGAGTGAAAGATGCAACAGCAACGCGGAGGATGCGCGAGGAAGCCACTTGCCTCCAGTGACGCGGAAAGAGGAACGAGTACGGCAGACCAAAGAAGGAACGAAGGCGGACAAAAGGCGGAAAAAAGAAGGTAAAAAGAAGGTAAAAAGAAGGTAAAAGAAAGAGAGGGAGAGGGGAACAGGAGAGAAGGCGCAAGGGAAAAAACAGGGGAAACCAAGAAGGGGCGGAACCGAGAAGAGAAAAAGGACTTGGCACACGATGAAAGGAAAAGGAAAAAAAAAAATAAAACAAGGGCAGCAGGACAAAAAAATAAAGCACGAACGCATGCTTTAGGTTTTTTATTTTATTTTGCAAAAGTCGCGAACCATGCGCGCCACTTAAAAAATAAAAAAAATTAAACTAAAAAAAACAAAATATAAAATACAAAGTAAAAATAAACTTCGGCAAGCCTTCGCCTTTTGACCTTCGCTCTCACATGAAAAGCCTCTAACTTTTCCAAGCTTGGGCAGAAACAGGGATTACGAGAAAAAATTTCGCAAAAAAGAAAAAGAAGAAAAATAAAAGAAAATAGCAAAAATAGCAATAGCTGACTGGAAAAACTAAAAAAATCTTGACTTCAGAAAACAACAAAAGAAAAAGATAGAAAACAAAAACTGCATTGTTTACCTTTAGCTTTCCTATTTTTTGGAATCTTTTTCCTATCAAAAAAAAATAAATTATTTTTTTTTATTTTCATAGTGTCATTAATTGTCTCGTCCTGCGCAACACCGACGGCTCGCTATCCGACTCTGAGAAACAGAAGGTAACGGCGAACGCAGCGCCAAAACCATCCTCGCTTCACACAGCGGAACTGCGAAGAAGATTACCCTGGATGTCGAGTCTTCTTCCCGGATACGATGCCGCATGCCTTTTGCAGTGCACTCCCCAATCCGCTTCGCTGCCGCAGAGATCGGGTAGGTGATATCCATACCCGCAGGCGAGCGATGTCTTTTTACGGCTCTAGCAGCTCTCAACTCTGCTTCATCAGGTGCGTCGGCGACTGGGCTCTCCACTTGAAGATTTTCTTTAGGAAGCTGGCCAGGTGCGCGCTGAACAACAAATCCCACGCTCCTCAGGTCTTCCAGTCTGTTCTTCCTCCTTGGCTCTCGCAAGCTGGGGCAGCCCAGAGGTGCGCTGCAGACGCCTTGCACTCCACCTTCATTGAGTTGTGCCTGGCCTCTCGTCTCGGTTGCCCGTTGCTCGACCACAGGTGCATTGTGAGGCACGCTTTGAGCGCACGCCTCATTGGGCAGTATAGGCATTGGAGTGATCGCTGCAGGAGAAGTGACACCGCCAATGTACCGTCCTTCGTCCCCCGCTTCATTGTCGTACTGTTTTATGATGCGTCCGCGCATGCCAAACCAGCAAGCACCACGGATGTACGCGCTGCCGCACCCGCCACACACATAGTCCCCTCCTTTTCCCCTTCCTCTGCCTGGAGCCAGCAGTGAACGGGGCGACGCCGCGCCTTGTCCCGTTCACGTTCCCGTTCGCTGCTGGCTCCAGTGGCCCGCGCCACTCACCCTGCGTTGCGCCTCTGTTCTCGGTGCCTTTCACTCGAGTGTCGCGCGCGGCCGAGGACGTGATGACTCGGCGCGGCCCGGATGTTCATCAGCATGCGCCGCAGTCTCCGCCTATAGTGGCACTCCTCGCTGCACATGGCACTCGCTCCTGTAACAGGGTTCGCACCACTTCCGCGCGCTTCCGAGTTTATGCTAGAGCTTGCTTAAAACGCGTGCTCTTGAGTCATGCTTTGCCCTTGAGGACGCCATGGCACTCTGGCATGAAAATTTCTTGCTCCTCCGCTCCTTCTTTGCTGTCCTACCATCGTTCACAGGTGCGTCTTGAGCTCCTTAGGTCCTCTCGATAGCGCGCGTTCCGTGCTCTTCTGTAACATTCGTCTCCGCAGCCACTCGTGCGCTGTAGACTTCCTCGCGCACCACAGGCACGCGACCATGTTTTCGTCATCGGTCCTGGCCTCTTCCTCGCCCCGCTTCGGACGTTCCTCGACAGTTGGCACCACATCCGGAGGTTGCGTTGTCATGTCCTCCACGAGTCGCCCCGCCGCCCAAAGTCCTCCCGGCACGCGTGACAGTTGTTTCTTTTCGTGTTCGCCACTGTCACGCGCCTAGCCTTCGCGGTCAGTGCCGATGCTCAGTCTCTCTCCAGACAATGTGTTTTCACTAGCTGCACTCCACCTGCCCGCCGACCCGCACGAAACATGTTGCACAACGGCCACACAATCGGGTGCTCTGACCTGTTGCTATCCCAAGGTCGGGTGCGTTCGTGTTGTCTGCCACTGTCACTCGCGAAGGGTCGCTCTCTGCTGCGGCACCCCCCGCGTCCTGCGCGCCGCAGCTCCTGCACCTTAGCTGGTCCTCTTGCGTGCGCGCCCCTATGTACCCACCCGAAATGCTTCGACGTTGCTTTTCCGAACTGCGCCAATGACGACGCGCCCAAGCGAACTACCTCGGAGTGCTTTTGGCGCTCACCGGACGTGACCGAGTAGCGCACTGCGATTCGCGCGTCGCATCCTACCCTCCTCAAAGCCCCTGCACATCTCGTCCCGCACTCCCTCTCCACCCCAGTGGCGACATCAGTGGTCCACGCCGGATGTGACTGCCGCTCGCGTGCCCCTGCTCAGCTGCCTTGTCTGCCGCCTCAGTGCGCGGCACACCGCAGTGCGAAAACACGAACTGGACGTTGACAGACACGCGCAGCCGCACAATGCGCAGTATGACGTCCCAAGTGTGTCTCAGCATCTCGTTCTCCACTCCTGCAGGGCCAGTGTTCAACGCCACCAGCGGCGACACAGGTGCTTTGAATGCCACCACCCGTTTCTGTGTGTCTTACCCAGCTCAACGCCGCCCGCAAGCCTCTTCAAGCCTCTTTCCATCGCCACACATTCCGCACGGTAGCTGCAAGCAAGCGGCCCAGCTCCCAGCACCACCTCCTCACGCCAACCAACCTTCCGAGACACCAGCGCTCCAGCTCCTGACGAAGCATCCAGCACCACAGACACGTCTGTTCACACCTGACAGTCAAAGCCACTGAACCGCCGCACGCGCCCAATAGTGTGCACCTGCCTGTCCTTCTCAGGTGCGTCCGCCTTTAGGCCTGTCGCAGTGGTGCTGTTGAAGTGGACACGCCTAGCCAGACGCAACATCGCTGCTTCCTGGTCTTTTTCGGGGCTATCAATGGTGTGTACAAGTGCTGCGCCTTCGCAAGCCTGCCGTGGATCGGGTGCTCAAGCGGGAAGACGCTGCCGCCACTTTCGCATGCACTGGACCTTTGCCTTCAATCGCAGGTAATATTCCGACGCTCTCCGATGTGCCACCGCGTTGACCGGCCGCAGCCGCGCCTCGCGCAGGGCATCCTCCATGTTTGCAGCTTTTGGAATGCCTGCCACTATGTGCGCCGCCTGTGTCTGAACCCTCTCCGGCCGCTCGCGATCCGACAGCGAAGTGTCGAACCACCATGACGCGACGCCGTAGCACCTCTTGGTCTGCGCCAGCGCCAGGCAAAATGGGCGCAGCTTCTCCCTAGCCGGACCCACTCAGGCGATGCCACTGCTCTGAGCTGCAAGAGTCGTGCGTCCGCCGCCGCTTTCATGCCATCTCATGCCTGCTCAGCCCCTTGCGCGGCTGCATGGTGAGCCCAAGCGGCTTCGGCGTGCGCCCCTCCTTCAGTGCAGTCCCTCACACTTTCAGGCTCAAAAGCTTCGCTCCCCGCGCACCGAATGGCGTGTACTCAGTCTTCTCCGCCGACACCTCCATGCAGTACCTCGCCGAACAGCTCGTGATGCATTCCAATCCCTGCTGGATGGTCTGCTGGATTTCACTCAAATCAGCGCGTGTACGCACAATTGCGAGGTCGTCCGCAAAGAAACCATGCTGCAGCCCAGGGATGCACTTGAGACGCTCGCTCAGCGAATCCACCGCGACAATGAACAGCGACGGTCCCAGCACCGACCCTTGAGGGACACCACGCGTGAGGCTGACATCCTCCAACAGTACGTTGTTCACCCTCACCTTCGCCGTGCGTCCCTTCAGAAACCCAGCGACCCACGCCACCAGATGCTTTTACACGGCAAAGGACAGTAGCCCCTTGACAATGCAGCCGTGATCCACGGAGAAAAAGGCACGCGCATAGTCAATGAACACCGCCGCCGTCTTCTCGCCACCTTTCCTTCGCCGCACAGCCCTTGTCGCCTGCATGAGCGTATCTAGCGTCGAGCGCGCCGGTTTGGTCCCTGTTCGCTGTGGCTGCAGCTTGTCCTCGTCGCAATCCCTAACGCGGCGCGCCTTGATGCGTTCCATCAGCTTGCACATCGTGCTCGTGAGCGTCACCGCCCGAAAAGACGCCACGCTGCTTTGTGCCGTCTCTGTTTTCAGCGGCGGGTCTATGATTGCTTGCCTCCACTTGGTTGGCACCGGCTCCGTGCGCAAGCTGTAGTCGAACACACGCAAAATGCACCTCTTCGCTACCCTGCCTAGCCGCCTCAGCTCCTCACAGTGGATCTCATCATCGCCTGGTGCCGTGCCAGAAGACGACGCACGCAACGCGACATCCAGCTCGGCCTCGGAGTAAAAAATTTTGTATTAAAACTTCCCAAGTTTAAATGACGGCCTTTTTCTTTTCTGCTTCGCATGTGCCTCCTTTTTTTGCTTTCGTCTCGTGCTTCGTGGCCGCTCCTCCTCCACTTCTTCCGTTTTTTTTGGCATTCACGCCCCTGCGTGTACAATCCCATTCGCTGACTGGCTCCGCAAGCTCCGGGTGAAAAGGTGTGTTCTAGTCACCTCGGAAACAAATATCTTGTGAGGCCTTCCTCTGCCAACGACCTTCTTTGCTTGACATGTTGCCGTGAGAAAGCTCGAACGCAATGGCCCCGCGCCGACGATTGATGAAGCAAAAACCTGCCTGGTGATGTTTCTTGCGCTCCATGCGGTTACTGCGCTCCCGCTGCCATTTCCTGCTCGCTTGTGTTTGCGGTCGAATGTCTCGTGTCTTTCGTCACTCGCAACCCACTGCCTGCGCTTCTCGCAAGAAACCGCATTCCAAGGACCATCAAAACGCATTTCTCTTTCCGTTTGCGTTCGCGCCTCTTCCCCCGTGCCTGCTTGTTCGCTGTCGCGTCGGCGCCATTCGGTTATCTCAACGTCTTCTCTTGCTTTCCTTGCGGGCCACATCGCCCCCTGCCATGCAAAAGTCGCTCATCAAGCTTTTTTGCGTCGTGTGTTCGCGCGCATCTTCATTTGGCTCTCTGCCTATCCTTCGTTGTCCTAAGGCTCCGCACCGCGTGCTTCTCCTTGTCACCTTCGCTCTTCCTCCTGTGTGTGTCTACGCGTCTCCTTGCTTGCGAGCAAGCTCGACGCCATACGTCCTCAAAGGCTCGGCACCTGCGTCCCGCTGCCAAGCCTGTCCTTGGTGTCCCTTGTGTCTTGCTGTCTGCGTTGCCTGCCTCGCCTTTCCGCGACAGAGGCGCGCGAGTAAGTTTTTCGCTCCCCTTTCAGGACGCGCGTGTCTCGTGCTGTCGTGGCGGCAATGCGGCGTGCAAGTCCACGCACGCGTTGTGTCTCCCGCTCTTCCTCTCGGCTTCTTCTCCACACGTGCCGTTGTTTGCTGTGTTGTGACGGCTGGTGCCCGTTAATTCAGTCGCCGTGTTCCATCAGTGCCCGCCTGCGGTGTAGCACTGTTGCCTTTCCTCGGTTCCTTTCGCCTTTGCGCGGAGGCGTGTCTGTCTTGCACTCCGCGTCTGTGCGTGCGTCTCCGCGACCGAGGTTTTTTTCCACTGCCCTTTCCGTCCTTGTCCACTCACACACACGAGGGGACACGCCGCGCTCGCACGTCCCGCCTGGCGTTGGCCGCGCGCACTGGCACCTTCGTTTCTCACGCGCACCTTCCGTCCCTGTTCGGCCTTTCCGCCTCGCGCGACCTCGCGCGTCTTGTTTGTGTGTTTCTTGTCACCCTCGCTTGTGTGCGTCTGCTTTCCTTTTGCCGTCTGTCGTCTGCGTCGCGTTTCCATTCGCGCGCTTGTGTTGACCAATTCGGGTGCGGGCGACGAGTTCGCGTGTGCTTCCCTTTGGTTGCTTCTTCGTTGTTCTTTGCGCGCGGGTTCCGGTGCGACGCCACATTCGTCCCAACCGCTGGCGTTTCCGGCGCGCCGTGCATGCTTTTGCCCGCTGCGCGCGCGTTCTTCGTAAGCGACCGCGTGCGTGGCCGTCGAGTCGCCTCTGCTCGTGGATCTTGCCGCCGCACGCCGTCCGGCCGAGCGTCTGCTGGCGGAGCGTCTTTGCGAACCGCGCGGAAGGCACGCGACAAGCCGCAGCGGGGCCGCGCTCAACGGCAGCAGAAGGCGCGTCGCTGGCCAACGGCGCTCGCCACGGCTGCAGCGACATCCGCCGCGCGGTGGTGGCGGCACGGATCAACGCAGCGCGCGGTCCCTCACGTTGTAGAGAAGAGGCATGGCGTGGGCGCATGGACGCACGGGTTGGCAGCAGGGGCGTGCAGCGGGGAGCGAACGGCGGGCCGGCACAGGGCAAAGGAGGCGGGTAAATAGGAAACATGCTGCTCCAGCTTCGCTTCGCCGCGTGGCTGCTCTGCGCGGCGCTCTGCACGCGCGTTGGGGAGGGGCAGGGCGCGACAAAGGGACAGACAGAAGCAGACTTCTTGGTGCTGTGCCGCGCCAAGCGCGCAGCGGACGAGGCAGTGCTTGCAGCGACGGGCGCGGCGGGCAGAGTGGAGCGCTGCAGGGACGCACTTTGGCAGGCAGAGAAGGAGCACGTGTCGAACGGGTCGTGGGACGAGGTGAACACGACAAACGCCGCGCAACTGTGCGCGACAGGTGCGCGCCCCGAGTGCGACGCGTGGCGCTGGTCGGCGGAGGCGGCGAGCGGCGCAGCAGAGGTAAAGAAACTGGCGGCTGAAGCGGTGCTGGCAGGCGCGGACACCGAGGAAAGAGAAAAGGCAACAGGGGACCTGTTCAAAACGACGATGGGAGGCAGCACCTCGAGAAACACGGGATGGGGAAAGCGGAACGCCGGCCAGTGCCTGGCCTCCGACATGATGTGGCTGTGCAACAGCAACGGCGACGGCCAGGCTGGCACGCGATGGTTCTTGACCGGCACCAACAACGCACCGTGCACCCCCGCAGGAAACTTGGCGAAACTGGGCATCGACGAAACATCGGCACCTCACAGGACCCATGAATGGAAAGAGATGGAAACAGGACGGTCCGGGGCCAGCGCTGCAAACCTGGCAGCAAACTGGCACATCGTAAAGACGATCTGCGACGCGTTAATTCCGGTGACATCCCACAAACGAGCCTCGAGCAAAAAGGGGAAACAGGATTAGGCTTGGTGGCCGGAAAGCTCGCACGCGCCATGGAAGACTTCAGCAAAGCACTGCACGCTGACGACGACACCGCAGCAGTCAACGTCCACGCACTAGGTACAACAACCAGCGGCCAGAGCGGATGCACGGGCGACACCGGAGGCTCGCAAAGCAGCGCGTGCGTCGGCTACGACACAATACTCGCCAACACGCGGGACCTCACAAGAATACCGTGGTTCGCGAAACTGAAGCAGATTGAGCAAAGGCTGGCTTCGCTCGCGGCTGTGGAGCTGCAGTGCGCGGCAGCAGAACGAAGTGCAAAGCACGCGAGCGAAAGACGAAAGAGGCATGCGAGCCAACGGGGTGCGGAAACAGCCAACGAAGGCATGAGGAAAAGTGCACAAGGCGCAAACACGCCCGCGGAAAAAGCACAAGGAGCGGCGCAACTGGACAGCAAGGGCGCACAGCAGGCACACAGCGGAGACGAGACACAGGCACGCACAGGAGAAGCCTGCAATGAGGCGCACCCGCGGTGGCACGCAGGCACCCGCACATGCGGTGACGAAGCAAACACAGCAACAGACAACACCGTGCGCACACCAAACGTGCTAGGCTCTTTGGCAACGCTGGCAACAGCATTGGCGGCAACGACGCGCAAAGACGTGCAGGCCAAGTGAACGACACAAGGAAAGGCAGAGGAAGGCAGACGACACTTGTCTTGAAGCGGGTGGTGAAAGTGAAGACGCACACGCCATCACGGATGGAAAAGCAGGAACACACGATCAAGGCACAGACTTTCTTGGTGCAACACTGCGGCAAGCACACTGAGGAACAAGGGAAAGGAAGGGAAAGGAACACAGCAGCAGAAAAAAATAGACAGGGAAAAAAAGCAGGGCACTCAGCAAGGAACGCGGAAGGCAGGAATGCAATTGGCACACGGCGACGCTGCCGCACAATGTCTGCGCGACGCGTGCGGTGGGTGCGCAACTGCGCAGGAACGCAGCAAGCGGCAGGGGGCCGACTGAATAAGGGCAACGTGCGAGGCGATATGGCACAGGGGCCAAACGCAGCGAAAACAACAACAGACATGACACACAACAGGACGCCACAGCACGCACGGGCGGACACAAAAGGCGTGGACAGGCATGCGAACAAAAGAGCAGAGAAGAAGGGGAACGGAAAGCAAAGACATGCACAGCGCTTCGGGAAGCACGGCCCAAGGGAACAAGGAGGGGAGCACACGGCAAGGATGACGCTGGCACCTGCGCGAGCCGCGAATGCGAACACACAGGGCGAAGGCACTGGAAGGGAAGAACACGGCCGTGAAAATGGCACCCGCTGGTGGCACGCGAATTCGCACAGAACACGTGCATCGAGCACACAAGCACGGAAGCAACAAGGCACAAGTAACACGCGAAAAAAGCGCAGCAAAAGAGCGCCGGCCGCACAAGGCAACATCGCCAGAAAGACAAAGAAGGAAAAAAACAGGCACCAAAGGCCGGCAACTTGGAGGCCGACAGCGACGCACAGCATGCAAAACCGCACACGCTGCAGAGAAACGCGGCGAACGAAACGAAATAGAAAAAGACCACAGGACAGCAGTGGACCCGCGAAAGGAAAGGAAGGTTAGAAGCCGCAGGCGCAGCGGGCCACGCAGCGAGCAAAATCAGGCGAAACAAAAAAAAAACAAAGGGAAGACACGCAAACACAAACAAGGACACACCGAACAAAGGAACAGCACGAAAGCAGCGCAAATGGACCTGTGCGAGGGTGCGGTGGGGCACACACTTAATGAACACCACTCCGCGGAAATAAAGGCAACGCACGCAAGGACGAAAAGCAAAGGAAATGACAAGAGAGGGAAGATGACAGGAAGAGGCGCAGGAAAGCAAGAAACGCTTGGGCAAGTCGCAGACAAAAACGGAAAGGGTGCCAGGAACAAAAAGGAACACACTGTCGCCACGCGCCCGCACACTGCAGCTGGGACAGAAGGAAAGAGTGAAAGATGCAACAGCAACGCGGAGGATGCGCGAGGAAGCCACTTGCCTCCAGTGACGCGGAAAGAGGAACGAGTACGGCAGACCAAAGAAGGAACGAAGACGGACAAAAGGCGGAAAAAGGAAGGAAAAAAGAAGGTAAAAAGAAGGTAAAAGAAAAGGGAGAGGGAACAGGAGAGAAGGCGCAAGGGAAAAAACAGGGGAAGCCCAGAAAAGAGGCGGAACCGAGAAGAGAAAAAGGACTTGGCACACGATGAAAGGAAAAGGAAAAAATAAAAATAAAACAAGGGCAGCAGGACAAAAAAATAAAGCACGAACGCATGCTTTAGGTTTTTTATTTTATTTTGCAAAAGTCGCGAACCATGCGCGCCACTTAAAAATAAAAAAAATTAAACTAAAAAAAACAAAATATAAAATATACAAAGTAAAAATAAACTTCGGCAAGCCTTCGCCTTTTGACCTTCGCTCTCACATGAAAAGCCTCTAACTTTTCCAAGCTTGGGCAGAAACAGCGATTACGAGAAAAAATTTCGCAAAAAAGAAAAAGAAGAAAAATAAAAGAAAATAGCAAAAATAGCAATAGCTGACTGGAAAAACTAAAAAAATCTTGAGTTCAGAAAACAACAAAAGAAAAAAGATAGAAAACAAAAACTGCATTGTTTACCTTTAGCTTTCCTATTTTTTGGAATGTTTTCCTATCAAAAAAAAATAAATTATTATTTTTTTATTTTCATAGTGTCATTAATTGTCTCGTCCTGCGCGACACCGACGGCTCGCTATCCGACTCTGCGAAACAGAAGGTAACGGCGAACGCAGCGCCAAACCCATCCTCGCTTCACACAGCGGAACTGCGAATAAGATTACCCTGGATGTCGAGTCTTCTTCCCGGATACGATGCCGCATGCCTTTTGCAGTGCACTCCCCAATCCGCTTCGCTGCCGCAGAGATCGGGTAGGTGATATCCATACCCGCAGGCGAGCGATGTCTTTTTACGGCTCGAGCAGCTCTCAACTCTGCTTCATCAGGTGCGTCCGCGACTGGGCTCTCCAACTTGAAGATTTTCTTTAGGAAGCTGGCCAGGTGCGCGCTGAACAACAAATCCCACGCTCCTCAGGTCTTCCAGTCTGTTCTTCCTCCTTGGCTCTCGCAAGCTGGGGCAGCCCAGTAGGTGCACTGCAGACGCCTTGCACTCCACCTTCATTGAGTTGTGCCTGGCCTCTCGTCTCGGTTGCCCGTTGCTCGACCACAGGTGCATTGTGAGGCACGCTTTGAGCGCACGCCTCATTGGGCAGTATAGGCATTGGAGTGATCGTGCAGGAGAAGTGACACCGCCAATGTACCGTCCTTCTTCCCCCGCTTCATTGTTGTACTGTTTCTATGATGCGTCCGCGCATGCCAAACCAGCAAGCACCACGGATGTACGCGCTGCCGCACCCGCCACACACATAGTCCCCTCCTTTTCCCCTTCCTCTGCCTGGAGCCAGCAGTGAACGGGGACGACGCCGCGCCTTGTCCCGTTCACGTTCCCGTTCGCTGGTGGCTCCAGTGGCCCGCGCCACTCACCCTGCGTTGCGCCTCTGTTCTCGGTGCCTTTCACTCGAGTGTCGCGCGCGGCCGAGGACGTGATGACTCGGCGCGGCCCGGATGCTTCATCAGCATGCGCCGCAGTCTCCGCCTATAGTGGCACTCCTCGCTGCACATGGCACTCGCTCCTCTAACAGGGTTCGTACCACCTCCGCGCGCTTCCGAGTTTATGCTAGAGCTTGCTTAAAACGCGTGCCTCTTGAGTCATGCTTTGCCCTTGAGGACGCCATGGCACTGCTGGCATGAAAATTTCTTGCTCCTCCGCTCCTTCTTTGCTGTCCTACCATCGTTCACAGGTGCGTCTTGAGCCTCCTTAGGTCCTCTCGATAGCGCGCGTTCCGTGCTCTTCTGTAACATTCGTCTCCGCAGCCACTCGTGCGCTGTAGACTTCCTCGCGCACCACAGGCACGCGACCATGTTTTCGTCATCGGCCCTGGCCTCTTCCTCGCCCCGCTTCGGACGTTCCTCGACAGTTGGCACCACATCCGGAGGTTGCGTTGTCATGTCCTCCACGAGTCGCCCCCGCCGCCCAAAGTCCTCCCGGCACGCGTGACAGTTGTTTCTTTTCGTGTTCGCCACTGTCACGCGCTTAGCCTTCGCGGTCAGTGCCGATGCTCAGTCTCTCTCCAGACAATGTGTTTTCACTAGCTGCACTCCACCTGCCCGCCGACCCGCACGAAACATGTTGCACAACGGCCACACAATCGGGTCGCTCTGCACTGTTGCTATCCCAAGGTCGGGTGCGTTCGTGTTGTCTGCCACTGTCACTCGCGAAGGGTCGCTCTCTGCTGCGGCACCCCCCGCGTCCTGCGCGCTGCAGCACCTGCACCTTAGCTGGTCCGTCTTGCGTGCGCGCCCGCTATGTACCCACCCGAAATGCTTCGACGTTGCTTTTCCGAACTGCGCCAATGACGAGGCGCCCAAGCGAACTACCTCGGAGTGCTTTTGGCGCTCACCGGACGTGACCGAGTAGCGCACTGCGATGCGCGCGTCGCATCCTACCCTCCTCAAAGCCCCTGCACATCTCGTCCCGCACCTCCCTCTCCACCCCAGTGGCGACATCAGTGGTCCACGCCGGATGTGACTGCCGCTTCGCGTGCCCCTGCTCAGCTGCCTTGTCCGCTGCCTCAGTGCGCGGCACACCGCAGTGCGAAAACACGAACTGGACGTTGACAGACACGCGCAGCCGCACAATGCGCAGTATGACGTCCCAAGTGTGTCTCAGCATCTCGTTCTCCACTCCTGCAGGGCCAGTGTTCAACGCCACCAGCGGCGACACAGTGTCTTTGAATGCCACCACCCGTGTTCTGTGTGTCTTACCCAGCTCAACGCCGCCCGCAAGCCTCTTCAAGCCTCTTTCCATCGCCACACATTCCGCACGGTAGCTGCAAGCAAGCGGCCCAGCTCCCAGCACCACCTCCTCACGCCAACCAACCTTCCGAGACACCAGCGCTCCAGCTCCTGACGAAGCATCCAGCACCACAGACACGTCTGTTCACACCTGACAGTCAAAGCCACTGAACCGCCGCACGCGCCCAATAGTGTGCACCTGCCTGTCCTTCTCAGGTGCGTCCGCCTTTAGGCCTGTCGCAGTGGTGCTGTTGAAGTGGACACGCCTAGCCAGACGCAACATCGCTGCTTCCTGGTCTTTTTCGGGGCTATCAATGGTGCTGTACAAGTGCTGCGCCTTCGCAAGCCTGCCGTGGATCGGGTGCTCAAGCGGGAAGACGCTGTCCGCCACTTTCGCATGCACTGGACCTTTGGCCTTCAATCGCAGGTACTATTCCGACGCTCTCCGATGTGCCACCGCGTTGACCGGCCGCAGCCGCGCCTCGCGCAGGGCATCCTCCATGTTTGCAGCTTTTGGAATGCCTGCCACTATGTGCGCCGCCTGTGTCTGAACCCTCTCCGGCCGCTCGCGATCCGACAGCGAAGTGTCGAACCACCATGACGCGACGCCGTAGCACCTCTTGGTCTGCGCCAGCGCCAGGCAAAATGGGCGCAGCTTCTCCCTAGCCGGACCCCACTCAGGCGATGCCACTGCTCTGAGCTGCAAGAGTCGTGCGTCCGCCGCCGCTTTCATTGCCATCTCATGCCTGCTCAGCCCCTTGGCGGCTGCATGGTGAGCCCAAGCGGCTTCGGCGTGCGCCCCTCCTTCAGTGCAGTCCCTCACACTTTCAGGCTCAAAAGCTTCGCTCCCCGCGCACCGAATGGCGTGTACTCAGTCTTCTCCGCCGACACCTCCATGCAGTACCTCGCCGAACAGCTCGTGATGCATTCCAATCCCTGCTGGATGGTCTGCTGGATTTCACTCAAATCAGCGCGTGTACGCACAATTGCGAGGTCGTCCGCAAAGAAACCATGCTGCAGCCCAGGGATGCACTTGAGACGCTCGCTCAGCGAATCCACCGCGACAATGAACAGCGACGGTCCCAGCACCGACCCTTGAGGGACACCACGCGTGAGGCTGACATCCTCCAACAGTACGTTGTTCACCCTCACCTTCGCCGTGCGTCCCTTCAGAAACCCAGCGACCCACGCCACCAGATGCTTTTACACGGCAAAGGACAGTAGCCCCTTGACAATGCAGCCGTGATCCACGGAGAAAAAGGCACGCGCATAGTCAATGAACACCGCCGCCGTCTTCTCGCCACCTTTCCTTCGCCGCACAGCCCTTGTCGCCTGCATGAGCGTATCTAGCGTCGAGCGCGCCGGTTTGGTCCCTGCTCGCTGTGGCTGCAGCTTGTCCTCGTCGCAATCCCTAACGCGGCGCGCCTTGATGCGTTCCATCAGCTTGCACATCGTGCTCGTGAGCGTCACCGCCCGAAAAGACGCCACGCTGCTTTGTTTCGTCTCTGTTTTCAGCGGCGGGTCTATGATTGCTTGCCTCCACTTGGCTTGCACCGGCCCCGTGCGCAAGCTGTAGTCGAACACACGCAAGATGCACCTCTTCGCTACCCTGCCTAGCCGCCTCAGCTCCTCACAGTGGATCTCATCATCGCCCGGCGCCGTGCCAGAAGACGACTCACGCAACGCGACATCCAGCTCGGCCTCGGAGTAAAAAATTTTGTATTAAAACTTCCCAAGTTTAAATGACGGCCTTTTTCTTTTCTGCTTCGCATGTGCCTCCTTTTTTTGCTTTCGTCTCGTGCTTCGTGGCCGCTCCTCCTCCACTTCTTCCGTTTTTTTTGGCATTCACGCCCCTGCGTGTACAATCCCATTCGCTGACTGGCTCCGAAAGCTCCGGGTGAAAAGGTGTGTTCTAGTCACCTCGGAAACAAATATCTTGTGAGGCCTTCCTCTGCCAACGACCTTCTTTGCTTGACATGTTGCCGTGAGAAAGCTCGAACGCAATGGCCCCGCGCCGACGATTGATGAAGCAAAAACCTGCCTGGTGATGTTTCTTGCGCTCCATGCGGTTACTGCGCTCCCGTTGCCATTTCCTGCTTGCCTGTGTTTGCGGCCGAATGTCTCGTGTCTTTCGTCACTCGCAACCCACTGCCTGCGCTTCTCGCAAGAAACCGCTTCCAAGGACCGTCAAAACGCATTTCTCTTTCCGTTTGCGTTCTCGCCTCTTCCCCCGTGCCTGCTTGTTCGTTGTCGCGTCGTTGCCATTCGGTTATCTCAACGTTTTCTCTTGCTTTCCTTGCGGGCCACATCGCCCCCTGCCATGCAAAAGTCGCTCATCAAGCTTTTTTGCGTTGTGTGCTCGCGCGCATCTTCATTTGGCTCTCTGCCTATCTTTCGTTGTCCTAAGGCTCCGCATCGCGTGCTTCTCCCTTGCACCTTCGCTCTTCCTCCTGTGTGTGTCTACGCGTCCCTTGCTTGCGAGCAAGCTCGACGCCATACGTCCTCAAAGGCTCGGCACCTGCGTCCCGCTGCCAAGCCTGTCCTTGGTGTCCCTTATGTCTTGCTGTCTGCGTTGCCTGCCTCGCCTTTCCGCGACAGAGGCGCGCGAGTAAGTTTTTCGCTCCCCTTTCAGGACATGCGTGTCTCGTGCTGTCGTGGCGGCAATGCGGCGTGCAAGTCCACGCACGCGTTGTGTCTCCCGCTCTTCCTCTCGGCTTCTTCTCCAACGTGTCGTTGTTTGCTGTGTTGTGACGGCTGGTGCCCGTTAATTCAGTCGCCGTGTTCCATCAGTGCCCGCCTGCGGTGTAGCACTGTTGCCTTTCCCGTTCCTTTCGCCTTTGCGCGGAGGCGTGTCTGTCTTGCACTCCGCGTCTGTGCGTGCGTCTCCGCGACCGAGGTTTTTTTCCACTGCCCTTTCCGTCCTTGTCCACTCACACACACGAGGGGACACGCCGCGCTCGCACGTCCCGCCTGGCGTTGGCCGCGCGCACTGCCACCTTCGTTTCTCACGCGCACCTTCCGTCCCTGTTCGGCCTTTCCGCCTCGCGCGACCTCGCGCGTCTTGTTTGTGGGTTCTTGTCACCCTCGCTGTCTGCGTCTGCTTTCCTTTTGCCGTCTGTCGTCTGCGTCGCGTTTCCATTCGCGCGCTTGTGTTGACCAATTCGGGTGCGGGCGACGAGTTCGCGTGTGCTTCCCTTTGGTTGTTTCTTCGTTGTTCTTAACGCGCGGGTTCCGGTGCGACGCCACATTCGTCCCAACGCTGGCGTTTCCGGCGCGCCGTGCATGCTTGTGCCGCTGCGCGCGCGTTCTTCGTAAGCGACCGCGTGCGTGGCCGTCGAGTCGCCTCTGCTCGTGGATCTTGCCGCCGCACGCCGTCCGCCGAGCGTCTGCGGCGGAGCGTCTTTGCGAACCGCGCGAAGGCAGGCGACAAGCCGCAGCGGCGCCGCGCTCAACGGCAGCAGAAGGCGCGTCGCTGGCCAACGGCGCTCGCCACGGCTGCATCGACATCCGCCGTGCAGTGGTGGCGGCACGGATCAACGCAGCGCGCGGTCCCTCACGTTGTAGAAAAGAGGCAGGGCGTGGGCGCATGGACGCACGGGTTGGCAGCAGGGGGCGTGCAGCGGGGAGCGAACAGCGGGGCGGCACAGGGCAAAGGAGGCAGGTAAATAGGAAACATGCTGCTCCAGCTTCGCTTCGCCGCGTGGCTGCTCTGCGCGGCGCTCTGCACGCGCGTTGGGAGGGGCGGGCGCGACAAAGGGACAGACAGCAGCAGACTTCTTGGTGCTGTGCCGCGCCAAGCGCGCAGCGGACGAGGCAGTGCTTGCGGCAACGGGCGCGGCGGGCAGAGTGGCGCGCTGCAGGGACGCACTTTGGCAGGCTGAGAAGGAGCACGTGTCGAACGGGAAGTGGGACGAGGTGAACACGACAAACGCCGCGCAACTGTGCGCGAGCGGCTCGCGCCCCGAGTGCGACGCGTGGCGCTGGTCGGCGGAGGCGGCGAGCGGCGCAGCAGAGGTAAAGAAACTGGCGGCTGAAGCGGTGCTGGCAGGCGCGGACACCGAGGCAAGGGAAAAGGCAACAGGGGAGCTGTTCAAAACGACGATGGGAGGCAGCACCTCGAGAAACACGGGATGGGGAAAGCGGAACGCCGGCCAGTGCCTGGCCTCCGACATGATGTGGCTGTGCAACAGCACGGCGACGGCCAGGCTGGCACGCGATGGTTCTTGACCGGCACCAACAACGCACCGTGCACCCCCGCAGGAAACTTGGCGAAACTGGGCATCGACGAAACACAGGCTCGCACAGAACCCATGAATGGAAGGAGATGAAACAGGAGGTCCGGGGCCGACGCTGCAAACCTGGCAGAACTGGCACATCGTAAAGACGATCTGCGACGCGTTAATTCCGGTGACATCCACAAACGAGCCTCGAGCAAAAAGGGGAAACAGGATTAGGCTTGGTGGCCGGAAAGCTCGCACGCGCCATGGAAGACTTCAGCAAAGCACTGCACGCTGACGACACCACAGCAGTCAACGTCCACGCACTGGGCAAGCCGAGCACAGGAGGGAACGGGGGCTGCACGGGCACCACGGAGGCTCGCAAAGCGGCGCGTGCGTCGGCTACGACACAATACTCGACAGCACGCGGGACCTCACAAGAATACCGTGGTTCGCGAAGCTGAAGCAGATTGAGCAAAAGCTGGCTTCGCTCGCAGCTGTGGAGCTGCAGTGCGCGGCAGCGGAACGAAATGCGCAGCACGCGAGCGAAAGACGAAAGAGGCATGCGAGCAACGGGCTGCGGAAACAGCCAACGAAGGCATGAGGAAAAGTGCACAAGGCGCAAACACGCCCGCGGAAAAAGCACAAGGAGCGGCGCAACTGGACAGCAAGGGCGGGCAAACAGCAGCCAGCGGAGACAAAACGGCAGCACGCACAGGAGAAGCCTGCAATGAGGCGCACCCGCGGTGGCACGCAGGCACCCGCACATGCGGTGACGAAGCAAACACAGCGACAGACAACACCGTGCGCACACCAAACGTGCTAGGCTCTTTGGCAACGCTGGCAACAGCATTGGCGGCAACGACGCGCAAAGACGTGCGGGCCAAGTGAACAACACAAGAAAGGAAGAGGAAGGCAGACGACACTTGTCTTGAAGCGGGTGGTGAAAGTGAAGACGCACACGCCATCACGGAAGGAAAAGCAGGAACACACGATCAAGGCACAGACTTTCTTGGTGCAAGACTGCGGCAAGCACACTGAGGAACAAGGGAAAGGAAGGGAAAGGAACACAGCAGCAGAAAAAAATAGACAGGGAAAAAAAGCAGGGCACTCAGCAAGGAACGCGGAAGGCAGGAATGCAATTGGCACACGGCGACGCTGCCGCACAATGTCTGCGCGACGCGTGCGGTGGGTGCGCAACTGCGCAGGAACGCAGCAAGCGGCAGGGGGCCGACTGAATAAGGGCAACGTGCGAGGCGATATGGCAGCGGGGCCGAACGCAGCGAAAACAACAACAGACATGACACACAACAGGACGCCACAGCACGCACGGGCGGACACAAAAGGCGTGGACAGGCATGCGAACAAAAGAGCAGAGAAGAAGGGGAGACGGAAAGCAAAGACATGCACAGCGACTTTGGGAAGCACGGCCCAAGGGAACAAGGAGGGGAGCACACGGCAAGGATGACGATGGCACCTGCGCGAGCCGCGAATGCGAACACACAGGGCGAAGGCACTGGAAGGGAAGGACACGGCCGTGAAAATGGCACCCGCTCGTGGCACGCGAATTCGCACAGAACACGTGCATCGAGCACACAAGCACGGAAGCAACAAGCCACAAGTGACACGCGAAAAAAGCGCAGCAAAAGAGCGCCGGCCGCACAAGGCAACATCGCCAGAAAGACAAAGAAGTAAAAAAACAGGCACCAAAGGCCGGCAACTTGGAGGCTGACAGCGACGCACAGCATGCAGAACCGCACACGCTGCAGAGAAACGCGGCGAACGAAACAGAAACAGAAAAAGAGCCAAGACCACAGGACAGCAGTGGACCCGCGAAAGAAAGGAAGGTTAGAAGCCGCAGGCGCAGCGGGCCACGCAGCGAGCACAATCAGGCGAAACAAAAAAAACAAAGGGAAGACACGCAAACACAAACAAGGACACACCGAACAAGGGAACAGCACGAAAGCAGCGCGAATGGACCTGTGCGAGGGTGCGGTGGGGCACACACTTAATGAACACCACTCCGCGGAAATAAAGGCAACGCACGCAAGGACGAAAAGCAAAGGTGAATGACAAGAGAGGGAAGATGCACAGGAAGAGGCGCAGGAAAGCAAGAAACGCTTGGGCAAGTCGCAGACAAAAACGGAAAGGGTGCCAGGAACAAAAAGGAACACACTGTCGCCACGCCCCGCACACTGCAGCTGGAACAGAAGGAGAGAGTGAAAGATGCAACAGCAACGCGGAGGATGCGCGAGGAAGCCACTTGCTTCCAGTGACGCGGAAAGAAGAACGAGTACGGCAGACCAAAGAAGGAACGAAGGCGGACAAAAGGCGGAAAAAGAAGGTAAAAAGAAAAAGAAGGTAAAAGAAAAGGGAGAGGGAAACAGGAGAGAAGGCGCAAGGGAAAAAACAGGGGAAGCCCAGAAAAGAGGCGGAACCGAGAAGAGAAAAAGGACTTGGCACACGATGAAAGGAAAAGGAAAAAAAAAATAAAACAAGGGCAGCAGGACAAAAAAATAAAGCACGAACGCATGCTTTAGGTTTTTTATTTTATTTTGCAAAAGTCGCGAACCATGCGCGCCACTTAAAAAATAAAAAAAATTAAATAAAAAAAACAAAATATAAAATACAAAGTGAAAATAAACTTCGGCAAGCCTTCGCCTTTTGACCTTCGCTCTCACATGAAAAGCCTCTAACTTTTCCAAGCTTGGGCAGAAACAGCGATTACGAGAAAAAATTTCGCAAAAAAGAAAAAGAAGAAAAATAAAAGAAAATAGCGAAAATAGCAATAGCTGACTGGAAAAACTAAAAAAATCTTGACTTCAGAAAACAACAAAAGAAAAAGATAGAAAACAAAAACTGCATTGTTTACCTTTAGCTTTCCTATTTTTTGGAATGTTCTTCCTATCAAAAAAAAATAAATTATTTTTTTTTTATTTTCATAGTGTCATTAATTGTCTCGTCCTGCGCAACACCGACGGCTCGCTATCCGACTCTGCGAAACAGAAGGTAACGGCGAACGCAGCGCCAAACCCATCCTCGCTTCACACAGCGGAACTGCGAAGAAGATTACCCTGGATGTCGAGTCTTCTTCCCGAGCACGATGCCGCATGCCTTTTGCAGTGCACTCCCCAATCCGCTTCGCTGTCGCAGACATCGGGTAGGTGATATCCATACCCGCAGGCGAGCGATGTCTTTTTACGGCTCGAGCAGCTCTCAACTCTGCTTCATCAGGTGCGTCGGCGACTGGGCTCTCCAGCTTGAAGATTTTCTTTAGGAAGCTGGCCAGGTGCGCGCTGAACAACAAATCCCACGCTCCTCAGGTCTTCCAGTCCGTTCTTCCTCCTTGGCTCTCGCAAGCTGGGGCAGCCCAGGAGGTGCGCTGCAGACTCCTTGCACTCCACCTTCATTGAGTTGTGCCTGGCCTCTCGTCTCGGTTGCCCGTTGCTCGACCACAGGTGCATTGTGAGGCACGCTTTGAGCGCACACCTCATTGGGCAGTATAGGCATTGGAGTGATCGCTGCAGGAGAAGTGACACCGCCAATGTACCGTCCTTCTTCCCCCGCTTCATTGTTGTAGCGTTTTTATGATGCGTGCGCGCATGCCAAACCAGCGAACACCACGGGATGTACGCGCTGCCGCACCCGCCACACACATAGTCCCCTCCTTTTTCCTCTTTCGTGTGGCGGCCCACTTGGGGACGACGCCGCGCCTTCTCCCCGTTCACGTTCCCGTTCGCTGCTGGCTCCAGTGATGCACGCCACTCATCCTGCGGTTGCGCCCCTGTTCTCGGTGCCTTTCACTCGAGTGTCGCGCGCGGCCGAGGACGTGATGACTCGGCGCTGCCCGGATGCTTCATCAGCATGCGCCGCAGCCTCCGCCTATAGTGGCACTCCTCGCTGCCCATGGCACACGCTCCTGTAACAGGGTTCGCCACCACCTCCGCGCGCTTCCGAGTTTATGCTAGAGCTTGCTTAAAACGCGTGCCTCTTGAGCCATGCTTTGCCCTTGAGGACGCCATGGCACGTTTGGCATGCAAATTTCCTTCGCTCTCGCTTCTTCTTTGCTGTCCCACCATCACTCACAGGTGCGTCTTGAGCCTCCTTAGGTCCTCTCGATAGCGCGCGTACCGTGCTCTTCTCTAACATCCGTCTCCGCAGCCACTCGTGCGCTGTAGACTTCCTCGCGCACCACAGGCACGCGACCATGTTTTCGTCATCGGCCCTGGCCTCTTCCTCGTTCCTTTTTGGACGTTCCTCGACAGTTGGCACCACATCCGGAGGTTGCGTTGTCATGTCCTCCACGAGTCGCCCCCGCCGCTCAAAGTCCTCCCGGCACGCGTGACAGTTGTTTCTTTTCGTGGTCGCCACTGTCACGCGCTTAGCCTTCGCGGTCAGTGCCGATGCTCAGTCTCTCTCCAGACAATGTATCTTCACTAGCTGCACTCCACCTGCCCGCCGACGCGCACAAACCATGTTGCACAACGGCCACACAATCGGGTCGCTCTGCACTGTTGCTATCCCAAGGTCGGGTGCGTTCGTGTTGTCTGCCACTGTCACTGGCGAAGGGTCTTCCTCTGCTGCGGCACCCCCCGCGTCCTGCGCGCTGCACCACCTGCACCTTAGCTGGTCCGTCTTGCGTGCGCGCCCCCTATGTACCCACCCGAAATGCTTCGACGTTGCTCTTCCGAACTGCGCCAATGACGACGCGCCCAGACAAACTTCCTCGGAGTGCTTTTGGCGCTCACCGGACGTGACCGAGTAGCGCACTGCGATGCGCGCGTCGCATCCTACCCTCCTCAAAGCCCCTGCACATCTCATCCCGCACCTCCCTCTCCACCCCAGTGGCGACATCAGTGGTCCACGCCGGATGTGACTGCCGCTTCGCGTGCCCCTGCTCAGCTGCCTTGTCCGCTGCCTCGGTGCGTGGCACACCGCAGTGCGAAAACACGAACTGGACGTTGACAGACACGCGCAGCCGCACAATGCGCAGTATGACGTCCCAAGTGTGTCTCAGCATCTCGTTCTCCACTCCTGCAGGGCCAGTGTTCAACGCCACCAGCGGCGACACAGCGTGCTTTTGAATGCCACCACCCGTGTTCTGTGTGTCTTACCCAGCTCAACGCCGCCCGCAAGCCTCTTCAAGCCTCTTTCCATCGCCACACATTCCGCACGGTAGCTGCAGGCAAGCGGCCCAGCTCACAGCACCACCTCCTCACGCCAACCAACCTTCCGAGACACCAGCGCTCCAGCTCCTGACGAAGCATCCAGCACCACAGACACGTCTGTTCACACCTGATAGTCAAAGCCACTGAACCGCCGCACGCGCCCAATAGTGTGCACCTGCCTGTCCTTCTCAGGTGCGCCCGCCTTTAGGCCGCTCGCAGTGGTGCTGTTGAAGTGGACACGCCTAGCCAGACGCAACATCGCTGCTTCCTGGTCTTTTTCGGGGCTATCAATGGTGCTGTACAAGTGCTGCGCCTTCGCAAGCCTGCCGTGGATCGGGTGCTCAAGCGGGAAGACGCTGCCCGCCACTTTCGCATGCACTGGACCTTTGCCCTTCAATCGCAGGTAATATTCCGACGCTCTCCGATGTGCCACCGCGTTGACCGGCCGCAGCCGCGCCTCGCGCAGGGCATCCTCCCGGTTGGCAGCTTTTGGAATGCCTGCCACTATGTGCGCCGCCTGTGTCTGAACCCTCTCCAGCCGCTCGCGATCCGACAGCGAAGTGTCGAACCACCATGACGCGACGCCGTAGCACCTCTTGGTCTGCGCCAGCGCCAGGCAAAATGGGCGCAGCTTCTCCCTAGCCGGTTCCCACTCAGGCGATGCCACTGCTCTGAGCTGCAAGAGTCGTGCGTTTGGCGCCGCCTTCATGCACATCTCATGCCTGCTCAGCCCCTTGCGCGGCTGCATGGTGAGCCCAAGCGGCTTCGGCGTGCGCCCCTCCTTCAGTGCAGTCCCTCACACTTTCAGGCTCAAAAGCTTCGCTCCCCGCGCACCGAATGGCGTGTACTCAGTCTTCTCCGCCGACACCTCCATGCAGTACCTCGCCGAACAGCTCGTGATGCATTCCAATCCCTGCTGGATGGTCTGCTGGATTTCACTCAAATCAGCGCGTGTACGCACAATTGCGAGGTCGTCCGCAAAGAAACCATGCTGCAGCCCAGGGATGCACTTGAGACGCTCGCTCAGCGAATCCACCGCGACAATGAACAGCGACGGTCCCAGCACCGACCCTTGAGGGACAACGCGCGTGAGGCTGACATCCTCCAACAGTACGTTGTTCACCCTCACCTTCGCCGTGCGTCCCTTCAGAAACAAAGCGACCCACGCCACCAGATGCTTTTACACGGCAAAGGACAGTAGCCCCTTGACAATGCAGCCGTGATCCACGGAGAAAAAGGCACGCGCATAGTCAATGAACACCGCCGCCGTCTTCTCGCCACCGCTCCTTCGCCGCACAGCCCTTGTCGCCTGCATGAGCGTATCTAGCGTCGAGCGCGCCGGTTTGGTCCCTGCGTGCTGTGTGTGCAGCTTGTCCTCGTCGCAATCCCTAACGCGGCGCGCCTTGATGCGTTCCATCAGCTTGCACATCGTGCTCGTGAGCGTCACCGGCCGAAAGGACGCCACGCTGCTTTGTGCCGTGTTTGACTTCAGCGGCGGGTCTATGATTGCTTGCCTCCACTTGGCTGGCACCGGCCCCGTGCGCAAGCTGTAGTCGAACACACGCAAGATGCACCTCTTCGCTACCCTGCCTAGCCGCCTCAGCTCCTCACAGTGGATCTCATCATCGCCCGGCGCCGTGCCAGAAGACGACGCACGCAACGCGACATGCAGCTCGGCCTCGGAGTAAAAAATTTTGTATTAAAACTTCCCAAGTTTAAATGTCGACCTTTTTCTTTTCTGCTTCGCATGTGCCTCCTTTTTTTGCTTTCGTTTCGTGCTTCGTGCCCGCTCCTCCTCCACTTCTTCCGTTTTTTTTGGCATTCACGCCCCTGCGTGTACAATCCCATTCGCTGACTGGCTCCGCAAGCTCCGGGTGAAAAGGTGTGTTCTAGTCACCTCGGAAACAAATATCTTGTGAGGCCTTCCTCTGCCAACGACCTTCTTCGCTTGACATGTTGCCGTGAGAAAGCTCGAACGCAATGGCCCCGCGCCGACGATTGATGAAGAAAAAACCTGCCTGGTGATGTTTCTTGCGCTCCATGCGGTTACTGCGCTCCCGTTGCCATTTCCTGCTTGCCTGTGTTTGCGGTCGAATGTCTCGTGTCTTTCGTCACTCGCAACCCACTGCCTGCGCTTCTCGCAAGAAACCGCTTTCCAAGGACCGTCAAAACGCATTTCTCTTTCCGTTTGCGTTCTCGCCTCTTCCCCCGTTTCTGCCTGTTCGTTGTCTCGTCTTTGCCGTTCGCTCATTTCAACGTTTTCTCTTGCTTTCCTTGCGGGCCACATCGCCCCCTGCCATGCAAAAGTCGCTCATCAAGCTTTTTTGCGTTGTGTGTTCGCATGCATCTTTATTTGTCTCTCTGCCTATCCTTCGTTGTCCTAAGGCTCCGCATCGCGTGCTTCTCCCTGTCACTTTCGCTCCTCCCCCTGTGTGTGTCTACGCGTCTCCTTGCTTGCGAGCAAGCCCGACGCCATACGTCCTCAAAGGCTCGGCTCCTGCGTCCCGCTGCCAAGCCTGTCCTTGGTGTCCCTTATGTCTTGCTGTCCGCGTTGCCTGCCTCGCCTTTCCGCGACAGAGGCGCGCGAGTAAGTTTTTCGCTCCCCTTTCAGGACGCGCGTGTCTCGTGCCGCTGTGGCGGCAATGCGGCGTGCAAGTCCACGCACGCGTTGCGCCTCCCTTTCTTCCTCTCGGCTTCTTTTCCCATCGTGCCGTTGGCTGCTGTCTTGTGACGGCTGGTGCCCGTTAATTCAGTCGCCGCGTTCTGTCAGTGTCCGCCTGCGGTGTAGCACTGTTGCCTTTCCCCGTTTCCTTTCGCCTTTGCGCGGACGCGTGTCGCTGTTGCACTCCGCGTCTGTGCGTGCGTCTCCGCGACCGAGGTTTTTTTCCACTGCCCTTTCCGTCCTTCTCCACTCACACACACGAGTGGACACGCCGCGCTCGCACTTCCCGCCTGGCGTTGGCCGCGCGCACTGCCACCTTCGTTTTTCACGCGCACCTTCCGTCCCTGTGCGGCCTTTCCGCCTCGCGCGACCTCGCGCGTCTTGTTTGTGCGGTTCTTGTCACCCTTGCTTGTCTGCGTCTGCTTTCCTCTTGCCGTCTGTCGTCTGCGTCGCGTTTCCATTCGCGCGCCTGTGTTGACCAACTCGGGTGCGGGCGACGAGTTCGCGTGTGCTTCCCTTCGGTTGTTTCTTCGTTGCGCCTTTTGCGCGGACTCCGGTGCGACGCCACATTCGTCCCAAACGCCGGCGTTTCCGGCGCGCCGTTTATGCTCGTGCCCGCTATGCGCGCGTTCTTCGTAAGCGACCGCGTGCGTGGCCGTCGAGTCGCCTCTGCTTGTGGATCTTGCCGCCGCACGCCGTCCGGCCGATCGTCTGCTGGCGGAGCGTCTTTGCGAACCGCGCGGAAGGCAGGCGACAAGCCGCAGCGGCGCCGCGCTCAACGGCAGCAGAAGGCGCGTCGCTGGCCAACGGCGCTCGCCACGGCTGCAGCGACAGCCGCCGCGCGGTGGTGGCACGGATCAACGCAGCGCGCGGTTCATCACGTTGTAGAGAAGAGGCAGGGCGCGGGCGCATGGACGCACGGGTCGGCAGCAAGGGGCGTGCAGCGGGGAGCAAACGGCGGGGCGGCACAGGGCAAAGGAGGCAGGTAAATAGGAAACATGCTGCGCCAGCTTCGCGTCGCCGCGTGGCTGCTTTGCGCGGCGCTCTGCACGCGCGTTGGTGAGGGGCTGGGCGCGACAAAGGGACAGACAGCAGCAGACTTCTTGGTGCTGTGCCGCGCCAAGCGCGCAGCGGACGAGGCAGTGCTTGCAGCGACAGGCGCGGCGGTCAGAGTGGAGCGCTGCAGGGACGCACTTTGGCAGGCTAAGGAGCACGTGTCGAACGGGACGTGGGACGAGGTGAACACGACAAACGCCGCGCAACTGTGCGCGAGCGGCTTGCGCCCCGAGTGCGACGCGTGGCGCTGGTCGGGGGAGGCGACGAGCGGCAAAGAGGCAGTGAAAAGACTGGCGGCCGAAGCGGTGCTCGGCAACTTGGACACCGTGGCAATGGAAAAGGCCACAGGGGAGCTGTTCAAAACGACGATGGGAGGCAGCAGGTCGACAAACACGGGATGGGGCGGGCGGAACGCCGGCCAGTGCCTGGCCTCCGACATGATGTGGCTGTGCAACAGCAACGGCGACGGCTCGGCCAACACACGATGGTTTTTGACCGGCGCCAACAACGCACCGTGCACACCCGCAGGAAACTTGGCGAAACTGGGCATCACAGAAACATCGGCACCGCACAACGCGCGTGCATGGAAGCAGATGGCGATCGGCGGAGCCGGGGCCAACGCTGCACGCCTGGCAACAAACTGGCACATCGTAAAGACGATCTGCGACGCGTTAATTCCGGTGACATCTCCGCAAAAGAGCCTCGAGCAAGACGAAAAAAGCGCAGGAATAGGCTTGGTGGCCGGAAAGCTCGCACGCGCCATGGACGACTTCAGCAAGGCACTGCACGCTGACGACGACACCACAGCAGTCAACGTCCACGCACTGGGTGCAACAAGCAGCGGGGGAAGCGGAGGCTGCACGGGCGCCACCGGAGGCTCGCAAAGCAGCGCGTGCGTCGGCTACGACACAATACTCACCGACACGCGGGACCTCACAAAAATACCGTGGTTCGCGAAGCTGAAGCAGATTGAAAAAAAGCTGGCTTCGCTCGCGGCTGCGGAGCAGCAGTGCGCGGCAGCGGAACGAAATGCACGGCACGCGAGCGAAAGACGAAAGAGGCATGCGGGCCAAAGGAGTGAGGAAACAACCAACGGGCGCAGGAAGGACAGTGCACAAGGCGCAAACACGCCCGCGGAAAAAGCACAAGGCACAGCGAAACTGGACAGCAAGGGCGGGCGAACAGCAGCCAGCGGAGACAAAACAGCGGCACGCACAGGAGAAGCCTGCAATGAGGCGCACCCGCGGTGGCACGCAGGCACGCATACACTCACTAATGAAGGGACTACGGTAAACGACGCCACTGCGAACGCAGCACAACAGCACTCTTGTCTCAAAAATGGTTATATCTTCATCGCCGTAACTTATGCAACTTCCTTGTGCTGGCTTGCCTGTATTAAGGATGCATTCCTACCGAACGCGGCAGCTACGTCGCCAAACACAGCGCCTGAATAGCATGAACAATGCGCCAGCGGCACCTCCGCCTCGCAATTGTCGCTGTCGTTTTTTCCACTTGGACACGCAATGCGGCGTCTTCTCAACCCGGCTGGTTTCCCTCCTACAACGGCGAAACGCTCAGCCGAACCCTTCGCATCTTTCTTCGATGCTTTACATCTGACGTTTACCCACTCTATAGCAACGGCCTTTATCTCGTTAATTCTTAACTTCGTTTCGCTGTTTGGTTAATTTGGATCCGGCGACTTGAACCGATTGCACTACATCACCCCGAAGAGCCGCATGGCCTTGCTTTGGGAGCGGTGTATCGACCAAACCTGCGACGTCATCCACAGGTTCACCTTCTGCAGCGGCAATCGCGGCTTTAAATTCTTAGCACCCTCTCGGACAATCCAAAAGCGCTTCAAAATGCTGTACCCATTAAAAGGCGGCTTTCGTGCCACGCATTTGCTCTCGGCTTTTGGATGCGCCGAAGGCCATTTGCCATAGCACACACATGCTCTATATGAGTGCCTTCAACTTCGCGGAGTTGATTAAAACAACAGACAAGTGTGCCAGATACCGTGCAGGGCCGCGCGGCACCTCCGGTGTGTCCGCGTTTCGCAGGCTGCGTCGGAGTTCTTGGGTCTAAATCGTGCCTGATCACCCCCAAGGCTGCGTGCATTATCGCTCCACGTTTTATCGAGTGCGCCGCCACGCCGAAATGCCACATGATTTTTTGAACCGTGCGCGCACCAAGCACTGCGAGCCGCTCCCCATCCGCTATTTTTACAAAAACTTTTCTCACCGTGGTGGCGTCCATCTCCGTGGCCATCGTACAACGTTCTGCTCTGCGCGGGCTCGCCTCGAGTGTTTTTGGCGGAGCGCCCCAGTCGACAACGAGAGCGTTGCGGTTGCTCTGGCGCTCGACAAATTTTCCCTCTGCAGCAGCGCAATTCCGCTCCAGCAACTTGCCTTGACCCACGCGAGTCGCACAGCAACGCGGCCCCTCTTGGAGCCCATCGCGTTGCAAACGAGGCGCGGTTCCCGCCGCATCATTGGCGGCGTCCGCCTTGTGGGATTTTCTGCCGCTGCCCTCCGAAGGCCCGAGGGAAGCATCTGAGCCGGCGCCTCCCCAGCCGCCATCGGCGACAGCGGTGCCCTTGTGCACAGCGCTGCTTTTCGCCGGTTTCAAACTCACAATAAAAAGCGGCGCGTTCCCCTGCGACATTTCCGGCCCGTGTGCTTTTACGAATTCGCCGAGACGCCTCATTATGGACATTCTCTGCGCCCACCAGGGCCCCGTTCGCATTCCCTTGGCGCCTCGGTTTGCTTCCGAAGCCAAAGCTAGGAGGCACGGATCGCGGTCCATCGCTTTTATGATGCCAGCGTCGTTTGCGAACGCCTTCGGCGGTTTGGGTGCTGGGGCTGCGTTTCCAAGCGCTGCCGCTCGCTTGCCGAAGCTGCGCGCTGCTTCTCCCGCTGTTGCTGGCTTCCTCTCTCTTGGCAACGGGCCGTGCAACCGGCCAGGTCTGATTGCAGCGTTGTCTTCTTTCTTCGGCGGCGGAATCCAATACCATATCGGCCTTGGAGTTCATTATTCCCGGGGCCGCTGCGCACTTTTTGGCTTCCAACGAGGCTCGCGAGCCACCTTCGCATGGCACGTTGAACTGTGGTGCCCCACTCGCCCGCAGCGGAAGCATCGCGCGTTGCTCGGCGCAGGCGCCTGTTGTTTCTGCGCTCCTGTCGCCGCGCCTGGTGATGCGGGCCTTCCTCTCCTCGAGGTCCTTTCGGTGCCCCACCGGGCGGCTCCACTTGCACACCTGGACGCGCGCTTTTCGCACGCAAGGGGCGCCGTCGATTATAAGCGCGCGTGCCTATCCGTTGCGGGCCTTCCGCGAGGGCCATTTCGCCAACAGCCACATCCCACGCCGCCGCTGCATCCCGCGCGTCTTGCAACAAAAAACCGGCACTTGAGGGCATTGGAAACATGTCACGGTACGCTGCAAATAATTACTCGGGCGAGGCTGCCATCAAATACTCGAACGCGCCCTCGTACGCGCGAATCTTTTCTTCAGGTTTGGAGGACTTCTCGTCGAGTTTATCCAGCAAGCCCTACAGCCCATGAAACCCAACGTTTGTCGCTAACGGTGCGTCATGCTGCTGCTGCTGTTCGTCGGGTGAGTGCGCATGAAAAACCGTTCTCGGCGATTGCTGTGGTAACTGGGTGTTGGGCTTGCTCCTTTATGCTCTCGCGCCTCGCACTTCCGTGGCTGAGCGGAACCTCCCAGCTTTCAAAACACCATCCTCAGCCGCGAGCATTCCGTTGGCGTCCTGGAGACTTTTTGGTGTGCTCGAGCATCTGTTGAATTTGACCTTCCAGCTGGCAAATCCTCTGCCTCGGGCCGTTATTTTCACCATTCGCGGCGGCACAATGCCCTTGCATGTGCTGGCGTTCTTCGTGGATTTGCGACCACGCCGCTTCGCATTGCCGGAAGAGCGCGGATCTGCCCTCCTCCAACGCGCGCCGCTCATTTTGAAAGCATTCCTTTGTAGCTTCGAATGCGCGGGTGAAATCGCCACCCTTAGGCGATTCAAAAGAAACCATCGCACTTCAAAATCAATGAATTTCGCATGTTGGCTTTCAAAGCACAAGAGAAGTTCTCCATTTTCCAAGCGCAAGAAACCATCAGCAGGTGCAGCGCCCGGGTCTGCTGGAGGACGATAGGCAAAAGAAAAGGACTCACGGGCGTTGTTTTTCACAAAAGCGCGCATAGCACGCATGAAAATATTCTATTCCACATCCGCAATTGCTTGGGATGCGTTTGTCAGCACGTTTCCTTCACCTGCAAAAAATAACTTGCTTTTCTTTAAAAAGGCCATACGGCAACACTAACCATTACAAGATAAGGAGGAAAGATTTATATTGGTGACGTGAGAGAAATCCATTCTTTTCGCAGGATCTTCAAAAGAAAAGTCGCTTCTCAATATATAGCACCACTGTAAAAGCAGGTGTGGAAAAGTGTGTGGGCTCTGAAAGTAATTATTAAGCACAGAAAACAAGGGGAAAAAATTTGATGTAAAAACTGCCCCGTAACGGGACCAGTGGATTAATGGCATTGCTCATCGTTTACGTAATTTACTTTCAATCGGCCACACAGAGCTCCTGAGACGCCCATCCTCAATATATTTCCATTGCTAAGAGACACACTCGCCAAGCCACGAACCCCGCGGACACAGCCGAACGATCAGACGCATTTCTGTGCCTGAATCGTTCATTCATTATCACTTGGAGGCGTCCCACCACTCTCGTTAGCAAATTTCCTCAGCACGTCCATCTTATTCTCATCCTTTTATCAATTACACGCACAACGTGCATTCGGTGTATCAGCGATAAAGAAACATCTGCGAGGTAAACTTATCACGTTGTTATTTTTGTTGTCCGGTCACGTTTGTTTTGCCGATATTTCGCTCAACCACTTGGCCTTCCTTGCGGCGTGCTTCTCAGCGCTGTACTGCTTTCGTATCTGCGACTGCAGCGAGTTGATGTGCTCCGCAAGCTGCAGCACGCGCTGCGCTCCAGCCATGCACTTGCTGTCATCCGTGTGTTCCCTCGGCATGATCGCCGTGAGCACCTGAGCGCGCGGCAGGTCGTCTGCGCGGACAAGGCCGGCCAGATTGGACAAAATCTTCTCCACGCGGTTCAGCACCGCATAGGAAAGCGACTGCGAGAGTCCGTTGACTTCCTCCAACATTGTGAAACGGTAGTTCTTGCGCGTGCTATCGAACTGCGCCTTGACACGGAGAAAGTCGGCCACGCACGCATTTACGAGAAACTGCGCACCGTCGTGCCGCCATCCGTCGACAATGTCAACAATGGGCAAAAGGCGGCGATCGCAGAAGAGTCCGTTGCGAAGCGTAAGCACGACGTCCTCAATGGTTGTGAACTCGTCACCGCAGCCGCAGATTGCTACAAATGGACTGCGCGCCGCGTACGGCACTGCGGTCGCGCGCAATTTGTCAGCAAGCGGAAGCTCGCACTCCGTGCCAAAGATGATGGGCTTCAAGTTGGCGTTCATGTACGGCAGGCGCAGGTCAACTCCCTCTGGTTTCCCCATTCCCTGCCCCAGCTCGTGGTAAAAGGCGGAGAGGAGGGCAAAGAAGTCCCGATTGTCGAACGGGCGCACGCGGGGCGAGCACAAGTGCGCAGGGGCCAGCACGACGCGGTGGTTCGTGGCCCCCGTTCTGCTCTCCCACACCGCTCCAACCGCGGGGTCCAGCAAAACACAGCGATGCGTTTCGAGGTGCACCCCGCACATTTTATTGAGGGAAAAGAGGTAAGCGAGCAGCTCCGCCACAGGCTCGTCCATCACGCCGCTCTGCAGGCTCTTCTCATGCGCGGGCGGGTATCTCGCGCGCCTGAATACGCCAGAGGTGAGCATTCGTATAAAGGCAAAACCCTCGTTTCCAACATTGGCGTCTCGGAAAACGTAGAGAGCGTTCTGCAACAGCGAGCCAAGTGAGGAGGAGCGATTGTGGAAGTGCAGCCCCTCCTTTTGCAGGAAAAAGAGCATCATCTGGAGGTACTTGATGGTGAAGCCTTCCATGTTGGTTTTTTCGATTCCACGGCGCCTTTGAAAGAAGAGCGGCTCAACGTACAGCCGTTCGGCCATGTTTAGCACATGTCTCTTCAGCGCCTCGGCATTCCTCACTGGTTTCTGGTTGGAGCCATCATGAAGCTGCAAGAGACGCAGCTGCGCCATGGGATCCATCTGGACGTTCCCCTTGATCACCGTCATACCACTTGTCATGAGGCGCTTGATGCGTTTCAGGCTGATGCCGAAGAAAATCAAATGCCCGAGGAAGTCGAGACCACGTCGCCCCGCACGTCCCATCATTTGACGGAACTGCGTGGAGTTCAGCAGCATGTGGTCACCGGCCAAAACAACAGAACGACACGGACTGTGAATGCCGAGGGCCAGCGTCTCGGTGGAAAATATAACGCCACAGTGACGTCGGCGGAACAGCGTCTCCACGTGTCCACGAAGCTTCCCCTTCACACCGGCGTGATGCATGCCAATGCCGCGCCGCAGCGCCCGCAACAGAAGGCTCTCACCTTCTTTTTCACAGTCTTTAAGAAATGCTTCAAGCATAGAAGGCTCCACGACGGACTCGCCGCAGACAAACGTAAACTCGGGCAGCACTTCCGGCACTACAAAAACTTCCTCATCCGCATCATCGTCGCTCACCTCACGCTCGTTCCTTTCCACATCGCCATCTTCATTTGTCTTGAGTCGCTTCTGCTTCATCGTGGACTCCCGCTGCTTGCGCTTTTGTTCCTGGGCCGCTGCATTGCGCTCCATTCGCGCCTTGTAGGCGGCAAATTCGTCCGTCCGACGGTAGCTCTCCTCGGCCTCCTCAAGCCGCTCCACCACGAACTTCACAAGATCTTCGCAGTCCTCCGACTCAAAACTGAAAACAATCGTCGGCCCCATGTCACGTACGCACAATTCGCGCAACACATTTAACATGTGGGCTCGTATATATTGACGCGATCCCGGGAAGGAGGAAATCTTCCCTGACGGCTTGGCAGTCGTCTCCCTGCCATCGGCCGCGCCATCCTGCTCTTGTGCGCGTTTAGCCTCCATCGCCTCCACGGCGTACTTCTCCAGTGCTGCCTCGTCCTCGTTCAACTTGTGGGCAAAGGCGGAGAGGATGGCCTCTGCTGCAGATTTCATCGTGGCGCAGAAGTCTGCACGCTCTTCGGCTGAAATATCGCTTAGCTGTGGCCCGCCACCGCCATTGCCGAGCAGCACCCAAAAGGCAAACGTGTTTTTGTTGTCCCGCTCATACTGCCGTGCGTGGTTCTGTGTGATGTACGTCTCCTTCTGGAAATAGATGTCAGGGCGAAGTTGGTCCAAACTCGCACTGATTCGCCGCACCAGCTGCAGTGCCGACCACCGCGGCATGACCATCTCATCAAAGACAGCGCGCATCTTCTCAAAGAGCGACACGGACTCGCTCGGCACCAACGAAAGATCCGGCGGGAACCCTCGCGAAAACTGGTCTGTCGTCAGAATAGACAGCGGGTGAAGGTCGTGGATGAACCTCTCCTCATAGCCGGACGTGAGCTTCTTGAGCGACACCGGGGCACCAGGCCGGGGAAGGTAAATGTACTTCTTGATGTCATTCCACCGCTGGATGGTTTTTCCCTCACGCGGCAGCACGTGCACGTTGAAGTCCCGTGACTTGCTAGGCTCCTTTTCTACTTGCTTCTTGAGGCAGCCCTGGACGCGGTTTAGCCAGCCACACAGCTGCTGCGTCTCACCCAATGTGGCTGAAAGGGCGATGAACGGGCACGGAAGAAGGGCGAGAATGCGCTCCCACACGTCACCGTTCCCATTGTACTCCATCGAGTGGATCTCGTCCAAAATAACGTAGTCAATAAGGTCCACCCACTCGGCATACTTTGGTGACAACAGCATGGTCTCAAACGTCTCAGGAACAGTGAGAAGCACCTGACACGAGTCGTGATACTGGTGGTAGTCGGCACCGCCCAGAACACCGTAAATGTATTTGCCAGTGTTTTTGTACTCCTTCGAACCGTACCTGGCGCAGACATCCGCCACGGCTTGGTTGATTAACGCACGAGCAGGGGCAAGGTACACGACAATCCTCTTGTTGGAGCGACGCAGCGTGTTGTACATACAGTAGTACGAAATGAACGTCTTGCCCGCAGACGTGGGGGCACACACAACGGCACTGCCACGGCTGTCCACGATATCCAACAGCTCCCTTTGCCAGTCATCGGGATTGAAGGCAACACGGTAGTCGCGACGGCGAATGCACGGGCGTTCAAGCAAGTGGCCCATATGAATGAGCTGCAGCTGCTCCGGCGTGATGTCAAGCATCTTTGTCCGTGGATAGAGAGAAGGGGACAGCCGGTCCACCGGCTTGTTTTGCCATAGCGCAATGGCGTCGTCCAACTTCTTGTAGTAACTCTCCTCAAAGTCAAAGTGCACCAGTGCTGAACGCACCGTGTTGAGGTCCTCCGGCGATATCTGAAGACACTCGTTCGTAATGACGGAAAGCACCTCGTGGTGGCAGTAGAGGAAGAGAGGAATACCAATGGCAAGCTTTGGCTCACGACCAGAGAGACGAGCCGTCTCACGCTCGCGGCGCCAGTTCTCGAGATAGAGTTTCACCACACGGCACTTGAGCTTCATCTGAATGTGCAGCTCCACGTACGAGAGGTACACCCAGCGAAGGTACGCCGCGGCCTCATGGTGCGCCATCCCCGGATGTGCTCTATGAATGTGTGTGAGAAACTCACGCGACGCGGTGCATCCCTCCTCCCAGCCCTTCACCACAGAGTCAATCACGTCAAAGCCATGCAGCACCTCACCAAGTCGCTTGTTATCCTTCTTGGCCGTGTTCTTGGATGCGACGGTGCATGTGAGGGCAAACTCCACCTCGCGCATGTGACTTGCGCCCACCAGAAGGCGCCAAATCACCACCTTCAGCCTCTGGCTGTTATTCTCAGTCTCACCTAGTGCCTGACCAGGATCAAAGCATTTGCTTATGTTGGATTCCTTCAGCCGCCTCAGCGCCGCAAGCGTTTTCTTCACCGCCTCCTGACGGTCCGTATCACTCGCAAGACTTTGAAAGGCTTCCATGTTGCTCAGGTGTTTCTCCATATCTTTCAACCAATTCTTAACGTTTTGTGTGGCTGTTAGTATGTTCTTGTTCTCGCGGATCATTTCGTCCTTACCAAGCCCCTTTTGGTTCCGCTGTCCCTCGTGCACAACACCCGCCTTCTTCTTGGCCGCTCGCGCCTCCCCCTTGGCGCCATCGCCGCCGTGCGCAGTCCCTTCCTTTTCATTGTCAGACACCACAAGTGCCACTGCCTCGCTGGCAAACCCGCTTATTCCCATCGATTGGGCCTGCTGAAAGGCGTTTCGGACAAATTTGTTTTGCCACTCCTGTTCCTTTTTCAGGTCCTTCTCCGTCATGCGCCGCCGCGCCTCCAGTTCTCCATCAGCGTCAATCACATCGTTGAGCTTATCGAACGTCACGCTTATGTCCCAGTCAATCAATCTCCTCGCTGCACCAATGTCGTCAGGGAAATCAGAGTTCGCCTCACACCCTTCCACTTGGAAGACACGAGCGAGATGCTCCACCAGATCGTGCTTGTAGCGAACGTACTTCCGCGGTTTTGGCCCCTCCTTCATCATCACTTCAGGAAGGCTGGAGCGCGGTGTAGTTGTGATGTCCAAGTTAGACTCACAGGTAATGTCACACCATATGCTGTTCACGTCATGAACACCGTCCTCGTCAAGCAGCTCGGTCATGGCTGTTGTGCGAAGAATTCCCACAATCGCGTAGAGGAGGTGGAAGTCCACAATATCAAATTCCGAGCCTTCCGCCCCATCGCAACCCGCCAACCGGAGGGCAGAGAGAAGAAATGGCGACAAATCAGTGACAAAGCGTTGTAGTGTCGCGTTGGGAAGGACACACTGTGCTCGCAGGTCACAGCCGAGCAGTGCTGTGGCGTACGCCGAAAGCACAAGTGCCTGGCAGAGCTGCTCCTCCTGTGCAGTCCGTGGGGCGGCCTTCAAGTAGCTCTGGAGCGACATAAAAATGATTTTTTCGCGATACGGAATCTCCTCACTAAGGATCGCCTCACACCCTTCAAACAGCTGGACAAGCTCAACGTCACGTTCCATTGACTGCGCCAAGGCCTGCACTTCTGGACCGATTTCCAGTGCACGCTCAAAGCACGTGTCGTCAACCGGGACAGCAAAGGCAATTACCGCATTCTCCTTGTAAATAATTCTCGAGGAATAAACCACCATTAGGCGCTGCGAGGAGGCCCAGAGAAGCATGCAGCGAATGTAAGTGGCCGCCGCGTCTCCCAGAGCCTCGTCCTCCACCATGCTGCGGTACGGACGGCGCTGTGGAGGTGGAAGCGGTGGGTCTACCCCGTTGTCCTCATCACTGCTCGTGTCACGGCTTTCGTCCAGGGCGTCAACCGATGCCTCATCCACGGCGTCTCCCGCGAACAGCGCCTGCAATTTGTTAAGACTTCCAAGCTGTTCCCCGTCAGTCATGAGAATAAATTCCGGCTCCCACTTCCTCAAGTACGCCGAGAACTCTTCGCTGTGGTAGCTTGGGAAACTACACACGAAAAAGTCAGCCCAGCCATTGCTTTTGGTAGCCGCCTGGAGGGCAAGCCGGAGGTTCCCCCTCATGAACAACTTGGCAGGGGCCTTTTCCCAAATCCAGAGCATGCTGTCAAAGAAGACCACATGAAAGCGAGCGCCGCGGCACTTCAGGTCGTAGAGAAGCTTCTGGGCATTATACATCACGTGGAGCGGTTGGACGAGGTCCCAGTCAACATTGTACGGCGAGATGGCTGCCATGAAGAGCGAGTCGCCATCAATGAAAAACATCTCGCTCGCGCTGAGATGCACAAAGATGTCGCACAGCTCAGGACGAGCTGTGGCGTAATGGGAGTCAATGGCAGTGCGAAGCCACTCCGCTTCCAAAATGGCGCGCACCCCTTTGTCTCTCGCCACAGCGCCTACCAGGAACTTCCATGCAATGCGTTCCAATTCCTGATTCAGTAGACCCACATCCACATCCGGGTCGCCCTCTGCCGCGCCCCTAAGCACCGCGTTGCACGCACGCCGCAGTGCATCGCGCCGCCGCAACGCCCGCACATTGTTTGTTTCCTTACTCCCATCGGGATCCTCCTCCACGGGGATCGTCTTTGACTTCATTAGGTTCATGAGGTCGGCGGCGTTGTCAATAGAAATGCTAGAGTCGAAATCATTATCGCCCAGATAGCTGCCCAGCCTCGCAATGAGCTCCCGGTACTGGGAGGACATTTCACGCCGCCTTCAAGCAGCAACGACCTGTTAAAAGTTCTCCAACTACAATGGAGTTAAAGCCGCGAACAAACCCTTCACAAGTTGTTAAAAAAGTTAATACAAGCGCTCTCCCGTTGAGCTTCCACTAAATATTTGTGTAATTCCTTTCACTTCCACGCGTGAAAAGACGTTGATCAATTAGATGACAAGGCACATCACAATAATGAAAATAAAATGAAATAAAAATAAAACAAAGACGGTGAAGTGGACAGCGATGAAAAAAAAGAAAGCAGCACATTGAGGTCCATGACACTGGACGCGGGTGACGAGCACGTGGGGTGAAAAACTGGCAGAAGCGATGTGCATGCCCACCAATCGACACCCCGGCAACTAATTTTTTCTTCTCTTTTCTGATTTTATTCGATATGCTGCACCGGTGAATGTGGCACGAAGCGACATCACACCTGTGCGTCGTTGGAAATAAACACTGACTCTCTTGTGTGAGGTTGACTGCAGAGTTCCCACAGAACACATGGTGCAAGAAACACCATTACTGTGACAACACGGAACGTCTCTACAGGCACGGCGCACAACATCAAGGTGGAGAGCCACACGAAAATAAGACAGAGGGATGCGATGATCAGTTTAACCGTACGCGCGCAACTGAATCCCACACGGGGATGGTCCGATCTCTCTCCTACGGGTGAAGAGGCTTCTGTGCGGGTAGACTTATATAGCAGCTGACTTGTGGCGGCGAACAGAAGGATGTTAAGAAGAACCTCGACCACATGACTACCACTGTCAAGCATGGAGTCATCGTCGCTAGTGGCGGAGAGCCACATATTTCTCCAAACAAAGAAGGGAGAGAGGTGCAGCAAATTGAGAAAGGCGTAGACAATGACACACATGTGGGTGTCCATCTGCTGCTTATCTGCCACGTCTAGAGAGTTTGCTTGATGTACATTGGACAAGGGCAGTAACAGAACCGCGAGCCCGAACCATGTTAATGCACGATTGCACGGCTGCAAGGGGAATACCAGAGCGAAAAGGAAAAGGGATATGCAGTAGAGAGCAAGTGGAGTATATTGGCAGAGGAGAGCCTCAGGCCGCGAGTGGGCCTTGTGCGATAAGAGGGGTAAGTTTCTTGCTCGCATAAGGCGATGAGACATGCTGCGGCACCCGGCGCTCAAGCGGCAGGACAACCACAGCAGAACCCAGAGCAGGCTGTAAGTGATGACACCTGCCCATGCCCCAAGGAGAACAGGGCCTGTGGCCAAAAGAAGCCGAACGGGGAGCGAGAGCCAGTTGGCCGATGGTGTGCAGACAAGAGTGTCAGACACCCACGGCATGCTGCACCAGCCAGTAGTGGGAAACACGCAGCACAACAACTGTACGAGCAACAGCCATCCAGTAAGACCCATAAAGAGTGTCCCAAGCATAACACTCACAACCTTGTTCTCCATCAACGAAAAGCAGACGCAGCGATAGCAAAGCGACTCACAAAGCGAAGAGTAACGGCCACGGTTGCTGCAACAGTGGGCCAGTAAAGCCCCAGAACCGAACAAACTGCCAACTTCCCTCAGAAGGGTAAGAAAGAGGGAATGGGTGGCGCACAACACGAGTGCGGCGTACAACGAGGCCGCGCTGGCTGTGAGCAGCTTTCCAGTAATTGTTTTCTGTGCCCATTGTGAAAACGTGTTGAATGTCAGCCTGGGAACCGGCGTTGCAGCTGCGGTGGTGTCATTTAGCGTACGCATGCTCGGCAGCGCCACAGCAGGCCGCTCTGAGGAGCTCGTGCCTCGCAGTGTGTTATTAGCGATAACCGAAGTGACAAACGCGACAACGCACCCATCGCGAAGGATGTCGTTGTGCTGCAGTGTTTTTCCGCACACAGCCGGATCTTCTGTACGCACATTGACGTGTGCCTCCGTACTGCATTCGCTTGGGGGTAGTTGAGTCAATTGTTGCTCCACCAACATGTCCAACGTCCCCGATGTTATGGACAACATGGGATGTGAGCCGCAGGTACTGTTTCTTGGCCCCGAATTCCTTGGACGAACAGACCAGAGAGCGAAGTACTCCCGCTGCATGGGCCCATCGAGAAATATTGGCGGGTAGCGATGGGGAGCATTAAGGGTGACAACTCCAGCGACGCGTGAGGCCAGCTCCGTCCGTGCCAGCGCCTGCGACACCAAGTGCACCACAACACCCCCCATGGAGTGGCCAACGACCCAAATACACGGCGCCGGTTTGTGGGGCGCGCTGTGCCACATCACATCGTGGCGCGCGCCCTCCACCGCTTCGATTGCCTCCAAAGCAAAGAGTGCCTGCCGCTTAAGTAGCCTCCCACGGTGGATGTTTGCCTGGTAAACAAAGTCAAATGTATATATTTCCGATACGACTTCCTTCTGCTGCGTGAGAGCGAGGGCCAGCTGGTACACCTGCCGATAGGAACCCGAGTTGCCGTGCACGAAGTAAACTGCGGCATTCGGGGAAGCGTACGTCTCACGCTGCGTTGTGCCGAGGGATGGGGGTGCGGCCCGGTAAAGCGTGTATGCTCCCTCGCGACCTTGTGCTTCACTTCCACTCGCGCGGTTTGAAAAGACCGCCTTGAAGTCCAGATACAAATAATGTGTGCCGCGACGCAGTGGTTCCAATGAGTGGTTGCGAGCAAAGGCATTAACTTGAAGAGCGAATATTACCATGGAGATGCAGTACATCAAAGGAATAAGCAGTGCGGCGCATATGCATAGGCGGACAGAAAAATGACTGGTCGGGTCACCTTTTGGGGTGGCAGCCGTTGCTGCGACGGGTTCCAGTTCCGCTCCTGCAAGCAGTTGACTGTCACACACTACGGAACCCTCAAAAACGCTGCCCGGACGAGATTCCATCTCATCACCCTCAGTGCCATCATGGCCGTTCCTGCAGGGGCGCCACCACATCACTGCTCTTCAAGAGCCTTTTCGTGGCAAGTCAGAAAAGAACAGTTCAGGGAGGCAAGGGGGTCGTTTTGGAATAAATAACATAGTGAAGTATCGAGAGCACCACCGTGCATGTTTTCTCGTTGCACAACGAAGCGGTGTAGCCGTCAGTAATATGTTGATGAACAATGAAGAAAAGAAGAGAAGAATCAGCGAATTAAAAAAAAAAAATGAGAGTGAGAGTGAAACGGGAAATGAAAGGAGGGGAGAACTGTCACGGCAGTCACACTTGTGTACTTTATGAACTCTCATGCGCTGCTCCTCATTTTTTCCCGCTTTTGACCGCCTTCGACTGATGTCTCTTTCTCCCTTTTGGCGCCTGACGAAGGAGGGGTGAATTTTTTTGTAGATTTCCTTTCGCTGTATGTCATGGGCTGGCAAGGCGGCGGTTAGGGGGATGGGCAAACTGGCGCTGCGGGAATAACTCGCCTGCTCGATTGTCCGCAGGCGAAATATTCAAGAGAGCATAAGACGCGTGACACTACAGAGCACTCTAAAGTCACGGGGAAGTACTAAATATGTTATCAGTATGAACGAGGCGTCAACAACAAAAACCAAAAGCCCGGGCGCGTGAACACGTAAGTAAAAGGACTACGAGGCCCAACGCCAGGGTGAGCGCTACTGAAGTGCGAATAAACGTGTTGTACTGGTCCACAGTTTAGAGCAGCGCGCCAGAATGCCCTTGGCAGCGCGTACAACCTGCTGGATGGGAGAGAAGGAAACAACGTCAATGCAGCTTTCTGTATCGGCAATAATGGCGCCCCCCATGTGCATTTCCAGTCCACAAACAAGTTGAGACATTCCCAGACGCGTGCCGCAGTGCGTAGAGTGAGCAACACATGCATTGTAGCCGGCGCCAGCAGAAGCAGCACGGTTAAGTGTTCGCGGAAGTGCCAGTTCCGCATTGCTATTGGCGTCATCAGATGGCCTCAAGCAAAAGTCAGTCAACGGCTTGCTGATTTTATGCGGGCACTCGCCATTCGGGGGTTACAGAGGCATGTCCGTCTTTCTTCGCTTCCAAAAGGACGCGGCATCGATCGTATGTGTGGGTGGCATGTGATGTCGCTATGCGCGTCCTCTGTGTGGTGTGTGTGTGATCTGGAGTGAATACATTGAAGGAAGGCCATACATGTGTGGTCCCTGACAACCGGAGATGTGGAGCGGGTCACCATACCGGTATCTGGGACACTTCCCCCATGTGGCCCACTGACGCTGCCTTGTGTTTCGTTTACCTCTTCCTCGCTAGCCGTTCCTTTATTGTGCAGCGTAGCCGAGGTTGTCAGCTTCTCTGGTTGTTTGGGACCAAAATCATATGAGACTTCGCTATCCAGTCGAACGGCTGTGTGCATCGTTGTACCCACAAGTCTTAAAACTGAACACTGGGCAGCAATGACCTCTCGATACAAGCGGTAACCGGTGCAACCTTTCAATGTGAGCATGGAGTTGTGCACACGCACTGCAGGCCCGCCAACGGCGCTCACAAGCACGCTCTGTTCAGCCTCCAGCGTGCTGCTGTCACTCACGTGCACAGCGTTCGCACCGGCAAAGTGGCAAAGCGTTGCGGTGACGGTGGAAGCGCCGGAGACAGTAAGCCAACGAAGCTGCACGTTCTCCAGTTTCAGGGTGGAAGTGCCCTGAACAAGTATGCGCACAGGCACAGTACGGCTGCTGTGCAGGGTGGTGGTGTCTCTTTCAGCTCCCTTAAGCACAGCATCATTACGAGCGCCCTTCGGGACAGCAGCAGAGCCATCAAAATTAACTGCAGCACGTGCTGTGACAGAAGTCCCGTCGACCTTTCTTGGGCAGGGAAGGGGCATGACGTGAAAAGCGCCGCACAAACGACTGTCCGCACCTGACAGGTGGAAGAGGTACGGGCCGACGTCTCCGCGGGAGTCATCAAGCACATCCCTGTCCGTAATGTTTCGTACTTCGCCACGGGCGCCGTTCCTCAACACTAAAAACTGGTACGCGTCGAACATTTTGGAGCGTATCCCGCCAACGCAGGGATCTGCACCATTACCAGATAACATTGTGGGCGATATGTGAAAGAGAACGCAGTTTAGCAGTACAGATGTGTCACGACCCTCAGCGAATACCATGGAAAGCGCTACCTCACTGCCGCGATGTCGTTGAAATAGAGTGTGGGCTTCCTCGTTGAGAAGAACAAGACATGCCTTCATCACAAGCACACCGCCGCCAGTCACTCGGATCAAACTCTCCTGCTGTTCGGTACTGGTGCTGAAAGGGGCGGCGTACAGCACTGGAGTGGTGGAATGCCGATTCACTTCAGATTCCCACCGGGGGCACACAACCACGTTGTTTATGTAGCACCTACCGGCCAGCTCCAGTGGCGCACTAAGAACACTTCCACCGCCATCGCCCCCGACAGCTACAGACGGCGATGTGACGCATGACACAGCGCCGCGGTGTACGGCAAGAGAGCGGTGCCAGACGTGCCTCGTCCTGCAGTCGGAAAGCCACAATTGTGAACCCTTCAGCGCATTGAAGGCAACATTGCAGTACTCTACCGTGCAGAGATGCAAGTAAACGTCGGCTCTGTCGCCGCAATTTACTGCAATTCGTGCGCCACCGCCAAGCTCGGCGCTGTGAATGACCGCCGTACCTTGATCAATAGCGAAGCACGAAGGGAACATACTGAACGGGGTTGCTGACTGAGGTGGAAGGCGCTGCGCTGCGGGATCCTCGTGCACCTTGACTTCCAAAAAACTTTTCACGTCGGTGTCAAAACGGCCCCCATCATACACGTATATGCCGATTCGGCTGAAGCCACTAAGTTTCACATGGTCCTCCACGTGCACAATGCCATTCTTGTTTTCGATACCGTACACACGGGCCTTGTAGTTGCCGCCACGGACCAGGCATGTGCCATGACTGAGTACAAACAGACCTGCGCGGTCACTTTCAGTGCTGCAAGTGACAGCTCACACTCAGCGCTGTCGATAAGGAAGCCATTTACAGTGTACACTGCTGAGCAGGAAGTTGCGTAAATTTTCCGCGTCTGGCCTGTTGCCGCGTAGCCACACGTGGTGTACCGAACTGTACAGCCAACAGCCCTACAGAGACTCCAGAGCACACCTCCACACCAGAGTTTCGTGCTTTGGTGAGACCACAAGACATTGTTCGGTGGATTGCGGCACGACCCCATAGCTGCAAACGTCAGTTCCCAGTCTTCTGGCCACCACTACCGCTACCAGCGGACGGGCCTGCCTTTAAGGAGCACAAGTCCTTTGTATGTGGAAGTTGTCTTGTGCAATCGTATGTTGGTGTGTTAGTAGGCATATCTACCACACAGTCCTCAAGGAACACCCGGCTACCACTGCGGCACGTGAAGCCGCTTTCACAGCCACCGCAAACAGTCAACCCCCAGGCAACTCACATCGCTCGAACGGCTCTCGAGTCCGCGCACGAGTCCCCTCAGTGTACACGAAAGGGTGTTGGCAGAAGCCGGCGTGCCTCTGTTGTCCATGTGCAAAACAGACCGACTGAGTGCAAGCACACCAACGTTTTCAGTGTCGGCGCCACAGTGACGCATCGTACATTGCGCGTTGTCCACAACAAAGCCGTTTGATCCACCAACAGCAAAGCATTCCTCACACTCAATAACAGTGCCGTGAATGGCAGCAAAACCAAAGGTGTAGTCTGCGACGAAACAGCGACTCAGCTTTGCCGTACCATTCAAAACTTTCACGCCACATGGCTGACGCGGTGAGTTGAGCGATGTCCAAATGATGGAGTCAGTCAGCGTGAGCGTAGCCTCGTCGTACGCATAAATGGAAGTGTCCTTTGCGTTGTTGAGCACTACACCACTGGCGACCACAGAGGCATCACGTACCTCCAAACCGAACATGCCCCCCGTGAAAGAAATAGGAAGTACGCTGGACTTGACCTTTTCCGTAGCTGCTTCGGGTCCTCAGCCTCAGCCAACTTGGGCACCAACTCCGGCACACTTCAAGTCGGATGAGGCCACAGTCGAAACAAAGTGCGGCTGTTCCTCAAAACTCGCGCATTCCTCGTCGCCCCTGTCTCCTAACATTGCGGCAGAACAAATGGCAGACGCCTCTAGCGAATTTGAAACGTTCTCCTCGCGACAAGCAGGGTCGTGGTGCCCATGCTCCGCAATAACGAAGGGGGCGGTGGGTACCTCGCCTCTGTCCTGGTCTCCCTGCTGCCGGAGTTGCATCTGTGGGCGCCGGCATTTTCTGCGCATCGCAGACGCGCTCGTGAGCCCAGCAACAGACAGCAGTTTTCCTGAAAGGAAAGGGCCGCCTCCGTATCATTCGTTATGTTGCACTTGGCCTTATTCAGCACAAAAACGCCCACATGATTAGTGGACGCGGAACACTTATCAATCGTTACTAGTGATGCATCTATGGTGTAGCCATTCACAACATTGTTTGCATGGCAGTCGTAAAAGTGAGCTACTGAATGGGCAATGACGGAGAACCCAAAGTAAAGGTGCTCCGCAACGCAATGGCGGGCTGTGGCAGCACCGTTTAACTCAACGTTTAGTCCCGTTGTGCGCTGCTGGTCCTCGATTTGCGGCTGGTTGCTGTAGCGGCCAGTGAAACGCGTGTTCGAAAAGAAGGCGCGGCAACCAAGGATGCTTACAGCGCTGCTATAGCCTGATGTGATGTTACAATCGGTCACATCTACCACGGCGTCCTGCTCCGCAATGACGGTCTTGTCGCAGTGGCTCGGCGTTATAGAGCACCCCGAGTGCACATGAAGTGAAGCACTATTGGACACGTGGATGAAAACCTGAAGGAAAGTGAAGGTCCCTCGCGTTCCGCATCAGCGCGGCGTACGTCTTGTCTCACAACCGTCCCATCACTCAGTTCTAAGCTTGAAGCATCAAGCACGAGCATCCCTGCACGCGTTGCCTCAGCTGCGTTCACGAACACTGTGGAGCGCGAAATCAACACGCGACCATTCCTCTCCGTTGTGACTTGCCCGACAAGTTTACAGTCGCATATATCCAACGTACAGAAACACAGAACACCCCACGCACGCTCATGTGGCGCAGTCGAAGAACGCAACCCTCAGGCACAACACATGTGCCCGCTGACAGCTCCCAAGAATCCCATCTGTTATTGGCTGATGTGCCGTCAGTAGTGTCCGTGTTGCCACAAAGTAGGAGAACGAATGGGTAGTGCCTGTCCCTGCCATCACTACAACCTCCGCCTGCATCTACTGAAAGCGCCTCGTGCGGCGCGCCAACGAGCCCCCCACTCACCGCTGCGCTTGGTCGTCCAATGCTACCAGACTGGTGGGAAGGGGTCGCCTTACATGTAAGGCTCTATGGGAATGGGATGAGCGCCCGATTTCTGCTGGAACGCAGTTCGATACGCTCACTTCGCTGTGATGCACAAATGGTTCTGGCACATGGCCACTCACTCCTGGCAATGGGGCAATAGACACGCAATATCGTGGCTGCTCTTCCCCATCCCTCGCACTACCTGGAGCAAGTGGGAGTGCACATATTATCGGCCTTTCGTAGTTCTGAGAGCTACATTGACCAAGTGTGCTCACTGGCGACGCCCCATTCGGCTGTGAGACATCAATGAACACCTCCTGCTCAGACGTTGAAGAAAATACCTGCTGTAACTCTTCCCTGGACCGTACAACCCTCTTCAAAGGCGGCACACTGTTCACGCCCTCGTCGTTGGAGTTCGCATACGTTGACACATTAGTGGTGGGCACATCGCCCTTCTTCGCCTGCGCGCCTATCCCTGGTTCCTTCCTCCTAGCCTGCTTCGGGGCATACTTTCGGAACAGATACGGATGCGAGTGTCTAATGTGCCGCATACCAAGCTCGTGCTCACGCGTGTAGGCCGAATGCTGCTGCCTTGACCAGTGCCTTGGCCTTGCCGTGCCTCGCCCAAGTCATCGTTGCCACGCAGTTCGTGCACAGTAACTTTGGTGTCGTGACTGAATGGGTTCAATGTGACATGCAACGAGCGCAGCAGCATGCATATGCCTTCCACGTCCACTGACCACTGCTGCGACATCAGCTCAAGCGAGCAAATGGCGCCGTGATGAATAAAGCTCGCGAATAGACGCGGGGTTATTACAAAAACTAGCGGCATTCGCTCCAGCTCCTCCGTGAACAAAATGCGCAGCGACACTGTGAACTCGCTCTTGTTGTCATCCTCATAGCGCAGAAGCACATACCAGTTTGTCAGGTCGTCCTCATCAATGAGTTCCACAACGGAGCAACAACCCTCAAGAAGTGTGTGAAGATTTTTCCTGAGGTTAACGTAAACTCGATGCAGTTGTTTCAGGTACGAGGGAGCAAAGCTCACAGCCATGGTGTACGGTGGCCACTGCTCGCGCAGCTGTGCGTATGCTTAGTTCGCACGAGTGGTCCGCGAGAGCTCAGGTTGCGGGGGAGAGCACCTGTTAGCAAAAGCGCCACAGGAACACCACAGAGCTACCAAGGCGGCTGATAGCAATCGAGTGAGTATAATTTCCTCGACGTCCTGTGAGTCAACAGGACGGGACAGTGAAGAAAGGAGGAAAATTGACCAAAAATCCCGCTGTGCTCCCTTTTGCAAAATATCGGGTGATCTACGACACGTTTACTCCAGGCTGGACGGCCTGATGAGCCGGAGTTGTGCCTATTACTGAGACAAAAGCAGTGGTACACACGTGTTTGACTACCAATGACACTGAGAATCCCTATGGTATCATTGTTGCGTGAGTACAGACGAGAGGAAAATGAGCGAGCAGTGGTGGAAAAACAGAAGACAATGAAAGGGAAAGAGACAGCGAATGCCTCTGACAAAATGAACCGCGTACTGGATGCTTTTACAGTAGACGCCCAGTGGCGGGTTGACACGCAACAAAAAAACAAATGAATGAACTGTTTCAAGTTGGCCATTTTTTCGCTTCGTTCTCGGAAAAGTACACGTGCGTGCGTGATGCGAAAAATGACCGATGCGATAGATCTTCGGCGCACTAGCGTGCTGCCTTGCAAGGGACAAGGCGCGAAGAGATCACTTACTGGCTGCCAAGAGTTTTCTGGCAAGCAGCCGCTCCCTGTTGCACAATTGCGCTTGCGACAAAACGGCACGTCCAAGTTCTGGCAAATCGAAGGCCCATGAACGCGTGAGAAAATTTGTGCCACTGCAAAAGCGTGCGCTGCTGAAAGCCGCAAAAAGAGCGAGTAAAGCGCAAGCACTACTGCCGCCTGACGCCGGCCACTACTGAAAACTACGAGCTGCAGGGCGTCTCGGCATACTTTTTCATACGCCGGACAGCGGCAGCAAATTTTGAAAACACCGCTACCGACCTTCTCTGATCCCTAGAATGCGCCGAATGTCGTCCCTCTTCATTCTGGCAGGCGTTCTCTTGGCGCAACTGCGCGCGGATGGACTCCACAGCGGCTGCGACACGCGGCGACAGGCAAACCACGTCATGTGGCATCGCATATGTCTTGTTTATCACGATGCCGCGCTGCACGAGAAGTTCCACAATTGCGAGGGCACGGCGCTGCCAAAATGTCACTGGCCCTGACTACCGCCTGTGCCCACCGTTTTGATACGCCGTTCCCCAACGTGCCTGGTGAAGACAAAGGCAAGTTCTATCATGAAGGGGTGCACCGTCTCGCGTGGTATTGCCAGAGCAGAAGCAAAAGCCTCTCCACCAGAGCTGGGCGGTGGAGCAAAAACTGCAACGGACTTCACACTTGTGTGCACATCGTTGAGCACTGGCGTGTAGAGGGCTGCTGACTGAGCCTGAATGCTACTGCACTGCTTATCGTTTCCCTTGAGCGACGCAGTGCTTCACTGTAGTAGAAATAATGTGGTTCAAGCCGTCAATAAAAACAGGAATGGAGCGAAGGTCAAGAAAGCTGGTTGAAAAACTTCCTGTGTCGACCTCCGTCACTGCAGCCGATGGCAATGCAGGGATATCTTTTGAGCCGTCTTTAGTGCCAACTTCCTCCTTCATGTCAGGGCTTGAAGTGCTGAGAGATTCCGCGTGTAATGGTACCATAAGAGGATCGCTTTCATCGTTTTCGTCACACATGGCAAGTGGAGCCCCACAGTCGACGCTATCACCGTTCAGCGTTTCTATGGAATCATCCAAGGGGTCCGTATCTGCGTCATCAGTGGAATGTCTTCGTGGCCCGTGGAGTGCTGTTTTTTTGAAAGCGATGGCCTCGCTTTTGCATGGCATTTAGGAGGGTCAGCAGAATCAGTTCTGTTGTGCAGGCTCGCACGCCGTCACTTCGCGCCTCCCGAGGAGAAGCACAACGCCAAGAAACTGACCAGGAAACACTCTCAGTGCCTCATGCAGTTGAGGAAGAAGAACGGCAGCACACTCCGGATCAAACCACTTAATTTTGGCCAAGGCAAGTGTGAGGAATAAAAATGTTGCAGGTGAGCTCTGCTTGGTGAGATGCAGAGAGCCGTCTCGCACACCAGCCAGAAACCCTCCACCACAATGCTGTAAAAGGTGTGATTGAGTACGGAATGCCCCAGTTTTGAGATGGCTGCGGACAAGGTGTCACTACCACCAATGCCGCATGAGCCCATCACATCGGCCCGGATCAAACGGGTAAACCGTGTCTGCCAACGTGAGATGGCGTCCAGCAAAACCGAGTAGAAGCTAAGGTCTGAGGCCGCGC